>JAJTWQ010000298.1:0-299280 GCA_029007595.1 Solanum commersonii
AAATACATACAAATATGCTACGTATGTATTTGTATATATTTATACAATGTGTATGTTACTGTATATTCATTGGCACCCAGGAGAGAGTAGAGAGAGGTGGGCTGTGGGCGGGAGAGAAGGAGGCAGTAGAGATTTGAAAGAAGGCGGAGAGAGAGGAGAAGCTAGGAAAGGATACATTATGTTGATATAAATTATGCTTTCGTTGATATAACAATACAGTAAGTATATACAAGTTGATATTGGTTGTATTCGTATACGGGATCAACAAGTTGATACATAGATAAGAGATAGAGATTCTAGAGAAGCGGGTGAATACATGTTTATATTCATTGTATTCAATAAAATACAAATCATATCAACAAATACAATAGGATATATTCGATATGTACATGTTGATACGGTTGTATCCTTGTATCCATTCACTTTTGTATCGCTAGGATACGGGATAGGACAACTATAAAGATAGAATAAAAGATAAAATAGACTTATTATATAATAAGTAAAGATAAAATGAGAAAAAAAAAGTAATGGTTGATCACACCAAATCAGTGTTAAATAAAATGAGACTTTTTGTGTTGTCAAACGAATAGTAAAATTTAAGTAACAATCAAAACAAATAATATATTTAAACTAACAACATAATAATATAGGTAACAATCATCCAAACACATATAAAAAGAATGTGTAAGAAGAAACTAAACAACTAATATACAACAGAAAACTAAAATACTGTTTACACTTATCTTACTACAAATATATCGAGTTTTATTCGATTTAGTTTTAGTTTAGGCTAGCTCTTTGATCCTTTTCCTTTTTCTTTTTATTTTTGCGCTGAATTAATGGATCTGAGGCATAATAATTATTATTATTTGATATGGAATTAGTACATACTATGAATGTATAACATGAATTTTTGTTTGCCTGAAATTGGGAAGATGATGTAATTAAATTTGTTAAACCATTTAGTAGTACCATTTATGGGCCAGTTACATATTTATGGTGAATACTCAATATAGACATTAAGAATTTTTGTAACATTTTATTTTGTAGTCACATACCGGTAGTATATGTCCTTACTACTTTCAAATCTTTGGTCGCCTTTGTAGAAGTTGAAGTTGTTCATACCTTATTTGAGTTATTTGATAATCCTCAATTTAAATTCTTATTGTACATAGTTATGCCTTTAAATTAAGACTTTTAGGTCTTGGGCCTCCAAATTTAAGAGGCCTCATTTTTTAATAATGATAAAATTATTATACGTTTTATTTTTAAAGAAAAAGAATTTTGTCATTTAAAAAATTGATATATCTACGTTACAAGTGGCTCATATATACCTTATTTACACAAATGGCTCACATATACCCTTTTCCTCTAATGGAAGTGAAAAAATACCCATGTAGGGATATGTTGTATCCTTCTCACCACGTTTTTTTTTTTACTTTTAATTCAACGGCTAATTTGAATTTATTATTTTAGTGGTCAAATTTATTTTTTTCACTTATTTTCTTATAATTTTTACTATTGTTATCTAAAAAAAAATTATAGATATAATACCAAAATAAATACACTAGCAAAAAAAAAAAAATAGTTTACTTTTTTTTTTCCATTCACACATCTTTCTTTTTATTTCTCTTATTTTACACTAAAGAATGATAGAAAAATTGAAATAAGAATAAGAAACTCAAATAATAATAAAAAAAAAAGTCAAAAAATAATTTATGTGTGAAAAAGGTCAAATATATATATATATATATATATATATATATATATAAAATCAAAAAAATAATTTAAAATTAATTTTATCACTTTTATGCTTGGTAGGGACATATCTAAGCCTTTTGTAACGGTGAGGGCAATGGCGAGCTAGGATTTTAATAAGGGGTTCAAAATCTAAAAGTAAACCACAAACTAATCGAAGGGGTTAGGCATGTATATATACATAAAAAATAATGTTAACCATGTATAAATAAAGTAATATTTTCCGTTGAAGAAGTTGGATGAACCCTAACTCTATCTTAACTCAGCCCACGGGTGAGGGCATATGTGTGCCAATTTTGTAATGGTAGGGCGCATATAGGGGTGTACAAAATGCGAACCAAACCAGCAGCCAGGTCAAGCCCAGGTCGGACTAGTGGTTTAGTTTGGTTTGACTTGGTTGGTATTGGAAAAAAACTCCATTATATTTGGGTTGGTTTGGTTTTAACTAAAAAAAAACAACCCGAGACCATAACTTGAGCACATCTTCATATATATATTTTAAACTTTTATTTTATACATAAAAATATTTGCTTGATATAATTTTAATATTTCTATATTTTACAATTTTATTCATTAATTTATTATTTCAAGTTTGAAACTTAAATTCTGAATGGTCAATAAAGATTATAGTCCACAAATAATGGTAATTATAATAAAGCTTAAATCAAAATCAAATTAATATAATGCAAAAAAAAATCAATTCAACAACGAAACGATAATAATATTGAATATTTATTCTTTAATTTTACATTGGTTTAGACAATAAAAATACATAATCTAATTTTAATTTCCTTTAATATTTAGTCATGTAACTAATAGTATTAAACTTATTTTAGCATGATTTAGTACTTTTAAATTATGATCATTTTCGTATGACTTGTTAATTTGCAATATTTGTTTTTATGTGATTTCATTATTATTATTTTGTTGGATATTTTAGTATCATTTAAATTATATCATATTTTGTGTTATTTTTAAGAAACACCTTAGATAGTTATATTTTGAGTAGGACTAAGAAATATTTGAAGTACAAGTAAATTATATGTTTGTGTCAATCTTTTCTCCGAAACTTAGAAAGCAATCAAAAAACTAAAAATCTAAATCCGAGTTGAAAAATGAAGTTTTATTGGTTTGGTTTTATAAATTTAAAATCCGACACAAATGGTTTGCCTCTCAAAATATTTTCAAATTTACAAATTACTTTGCATCTTAAAAAATTCAGAAAAATCTGACTTTGAATAAAAATATATAAAAAAATTAAAAATTAAAAATCAAAATCTCTAATTCATTTTGGTCCCACAGTGTGATTGACACTTGCCCTCCATACACGTTTCTTTAGCAAATATTTCATTTTTGACACTAACAAGTAACATCTCATAAATAAATAAAAACATGTTTAACCATGCATCTAAATTTAGCAAAAAAACAAAATCAACCATAAAACTACGAATTATATCTTAATGAAAGTAATTATCATAACACAACAACTATAGAGCTGGTAGCAAAACACACTAAATAAAACCAAATTAACGCAAACTAATCCAAATCCAAATCCAAATTGCAGAAAAACAGCTGCTGCAATCAAGCTGATGACTTCCCCAAACAGAACATTTGATGAGCTCACATCCACTGCAGCCGCCGATTCGGCCGGCGCCAGGTGGTGAGCTAGATTCTGGTGGAGGAGTCAGAGGTGGCCACCGGAGAACTCGCCGGCGATGGAGATTTTTGGTGATTCGGCGACATGACAACTACTAGAACCTTCTGGCCTTTCTCACGGTTATCGTCTTTTCCACTGATGAAATAAAATCGGCCATTTCTTGTAAATTTCAATCTAGAATGGCCATCTTTTAAATGATGGATTGGGCTTGTTTGTTATTTTAAATAGTCATCATTATCATGGACCACCAAAACTGAATCTGACCCTTTCATGACACTTGAATACTGCACCCAAAAAACGAAACTTATATGCACTGATAACGTAAAAAATATACAGTGTAGTTACCTTAGTAAGCAATTTGGTGATATAATTATGTATGAGCCAAATTAACACTATTAAAAATTATTGATAAGATTCATAATAGTAAACATTTTGGTAATCTAATTATGTGTACTACTAAATTAACACAATTAAGAAATTGACCAGTAGTTTACCTTAGTAAACATTTTGGTAATATGATTAAGGTTTTGCAAATTATTCTATCAGGAGAGAGATTTGACGAATGGTATCTAGTAAGCTATTTTTTTTGTCGTCATTGCATAAAATTTAAACTAAAAAAATACGTTTTGTTATCCTTCTTTTTTCGGAGGTTAAAAAATATTATGATGATTTCGTTGCTATATGTTTGTTTGTTTCGGGACTCCAACAATCTAAAAGATTATTTTTAAATCCAATTAAATAAAGAAAATATTTTTTTGTGTACTCTTCATAACATAAATATTGTTAAGAACTCTAACATGAAAACAAAAAAATTATGGCGTAGAACTGAATTCTCATAGATAAGAGAGAGAATTGGAGATACATTTTCTCATGCTACGATCTCTCGATACAGGGTGGATGTTTTGAATAACATAAAAATATCATAAATAGTGATCTAGAATTTATAATTTATGATGTTCTAGGACATAAAAAAGTATAATGTTTAATTTGACAAATCTTACATATATATGAGGGGAAATACGTATACATTAGGCGGAAGTGATATATGATCTTGCTCTAGATTCACAAATCTAAATTTTAAATTAACGATGAAAAAGAAGAGGGGAAAAAGTTTACCTATAGTGTCATTGACAGCGATTCCTTTTGGCCCAATGATCGCTAAGATTCGGATGAACTTTAAAACCCAGACCTGCTTTCTGCACCAACATAAAACTTATAGCCTTGAGGCAGACATATAAAACTCAAAAGAACACAAAAGAAAAAGCCAACAAATGAAAGAGAATCCATATGTGTATATGTAGATCAAACTAAGAACAAAGAAAATGAAAATTCAATTCAGAAAATTAATAAAATTGCAAAATGTGTTGAGATGAAGAAAATAGAGAATTGTGGGGTTTAAGAGAAAAATAATCAACCTGCATTAATTATTATTAGGAAGGTAAATGATATTACCGTTGGTTTATGTCATAGTATATGGAAAGTCTTAGCTGAATTTGTGGCTACTTTATTTATCATGAATTACCTTAATTAATCAATCAATTGTTTGTTATTTCCCATAAAAACGTTTCCACACCTGGCCTTTTCATATTTGAATTTAAAATATATGTTGATGACAAATATTTTCTTTGTTATCAAAATACTGGATTGTTTCCGGCTGCATAGTTAAGTTATTTGAAATAATAATTTTAGGATTATAATCTTTGAACTATAATTTATCCACTTGTAAAGTGAGATAATATAACTTGAAGTTTGATGGAGTATTAGGATTAAATTTATATATTTTGTTTCATTGAACGTATGAATTTATCATATACTAAATTGATATAAAATTATTTGAAGTATAAATTTAATCTTGAAACATTCTATTAATCAAGCAACTGCTGAATGATATTAATTATAAATACATAATTGTGGTTATTTTTCTCTCAGACAGTTATACTCACAACAATAAAATGGAGAAAACTATTATTAGTAAAGCTTTAATGCATTAGCTGTCCATTTTTTATTACTACTAGGTAATATTAGAAGCTATTGTGAACTTGTGCATGTGTCGCAGCCAGCAGAAGGCAGAAAGGAGAGTGTTAAAGTTATGAGTTCGATCGAATTTAATAATTTTGATTTAAAATTTATATTAGTCTTAAAGTTAGATATTAGTATATTAGTATTATAAGTTATAATTCTTTTCATGTTAATATAATTTAATAAAAATATATTTTATTAAAGTGATGATCAATCTACCTAGTTTATTTGTTAAAAATAATAATATGTAAAGTAAAATTCAAAAAAGAAAATACAGATACTAATGTAATGTATTTAATTGGATTGAAACTTAAATCTGCACAAATGCAGTCAAATATTTTCAATTGTCAACACTTAGGATTTATTTTCATATGAAACTGCAAATAAATGAATGAACTTTCTATTAAAAAAATCTATGTGAAAAACACTAGCTGATTAATGTTGAAAAAATCTGCCAAAGGTAAAGGGTTGACCAATGACCATAATGTTTCCACATATATGAGGCAACCCTTACAATCATCTATTCTCTCTATTCTATATTTGAAGAAGTAAAACAGAGAATGGATTCTCCAAGCGCTCTCTATTCTTCAATTATAGAAAGGTGAATAGTAGTTCTCCAAATTTGGAGAACTACTATTCACCTCTCTATTTGCACGATTGTGCAATATTGGCTGTTATATTACCCAGTATATCTTTATCATTTCGTAATTATTTTTTAATGTAATATAACATCTAAAAATATATTATTAACAAGTTACTACTTAGAGCCAAATTAATATTTTTCTATTTTATTTTTTTAAAAAAGAAATTGTCACTTTAAATATGTAATTTAAAGTTATTTTAATATTATTTATATTATAAGATTATTAATTAAGTCTAATATTGTAATTCTTTTCTAAGTAATATAACGTCTAAAAACATATGATTGATAAAATACTACTTCCCTCGAATTAACAATTTTTGATTTAATTTTAAACTTTTTGTCATTTTAAATATGTAATTTAAATTATAATTTTCATTATGAAGTATGAACAAAATTTACATGATAATTCAAACAATCTACTTTTATGTTATAGTGATAAATTATTAACTACATGTTGTGAACCCAATACTGGACAATGAAATAGTTAAAGTGATCTCGTTGAAGATTTTAAGGCTCGGAAAGTCAGCTGCTACGCAGAAGCAAACAGCCTAATAAGCTTTTTGAAGAATATGTTTGGCAACCTCGAGGAAACACAAGTGTCAATAGTTGATAGGTTCTTAGAGGAATATTATTATTATAATAGAAAGGTCTAGGCGGAGTAAGAGCATCAGAATTGATATGTCCAACATTCTCTCCTCTCCACTATCACTCTGTATCTCTGTCCTCATCTCCTTTCTTATAATTTTGCAGTAGTCTCTAGTTTGTAATTTCTTGGATTCTTATTTTCAATCAAAACTCCCAAACTTGTTATTTAGATCTTTTTGTTCACTCCATTGGTGCTTTCATTGTTGTATTCCAATGGTGGATACTAGACTCCAAAAAACTCGAAGACACTCAAACAGGCATGGCTAAAGAGTTATCGAGCTCCGTTCCGGGCTCGATAACCAACACAAACTGATGCAGGAGGTCCTCTCTCAGGTGGCCTCGATTGGTTCACATTTGAAAGGTTCCGGCACGAAAACCTCATACAAAAATCAATCGATGTTGCTCTGACGGCAAAACCTCATAGTGGTGCGCCCATTGCACTTCGGCACAAAAACCGGCTTCGGTAGAGTTAAGTCGGTTCTCCGGGACTAGCCCGCTGCTTGGATTTTTCAGGTTGAAAGGTATTTCGATTTCTATTGTATTCTACCAGAACATCAACTATCTTTAGCTTCCTTCTATCTAGAAGGGGAAGCCCCTTAAAATGGTATCGGTGGCTCTTTCGAAATAAACAGTTGATTGATTGGTCTCATTTTGCTACTAAGTTAGTCCTTTGATTTCGCAAGAAAGAGTTGGAAGATCTCAAGGGTCGCCTTTGCCAAGCTCAACAGTTCTCCACCGCTGTAGATTATCAAGCACGGTTTGAATCAATAGCTAATAAGACAGAGGACATTTTCGACCCTCTGATGGTTAAATTATTTTTTATCTGCCCGTCAGATATTAAGACAAATGTATTGGTCCATAAGCCCATTACCCTTGATGAGGCCATTTCGTTGGCCCAAACCCATGAGCAACGCCTTCAGTTAGAGAGAGGGCCCATGACTCCAGCCCTTGCTAAGACCCAACCTTGCTTCCAACACCACAATCCAGATCAATTGCTCCTGCACGAAATAACCCCAACGTTTTGTCACGCGTTCCAGTCAAGTGGCTCTCGCCGACAGAGATGCAACAACGTCGAGAAAAGGGGTTGTGTTATTATTGCGGGATGAGAAATATACAACAAATCATAAGTAAAACTCTTCCCCGAATACTCCTTCTTAAAGATGATCCAGACGCCCTTGTCTGCAACAGCAACTCACCTCTGATGAAATGCTAGCAGAGGAGTTATATGCTAGAAATGCAGGCTCACTTTATAACATCTTTATCATGCTTTGTCTGTAGTTACCCCCTCTAACTATTCTGCATTTCAAGGGGTATGTTCGTGGTCACCTGTTGTCATATTGGTGGACGGCGGAAGTACCCATATTTTTATTCAACCTCGGATGGCAAAATTTTTGAATTTTGTAACTCTCCTACAACCAATTTCAGTGGTTGTAGGTACGGTCAACGTCTCCGGTGTGAGGGTGTGGTTCAGATGTACCAATTTCAATTCAAGGGATAGACCTCTTGATGGATTTTGTACGTTTGGCCTTTCATGGAGCGGATGTTATTTTGGGTTTCATGGCTGGCCACCTTAGGTCCGAAGCTACTGACCATTCCACTGGAATTTTATTTGATGGCAAGTGTTAGGTGGGTGGGTAATCCACCTAATGAATTGCAACCAGCTCAGCTACAAATGTTACGTCGTTACCACACTACTGATGCCATGGCGGCATGTTTTTGTCTAAAAATGGTGCAGGATAATGCGACAATTACCGATGTAATACTCTTAAACTTAGAAGTCTTATTGGAATCGTATTCTGGGGTTTCAACAAACCTCAGGGTTCCACCTGCTCGAACACTGATCATGCCATATATCTCCAACTACAGGTCGGCCCTGTTAATGTCAAGCCATGCTATCGCTATCCACACTTTCAGAAACAAATCATGGAACAGTTGGTTTCTGGAAATTTACAAAATAGAGTTATTCAGTCTAGCACGAACCCGTTCTCGTCGCTTGTTTTATAGGTTAAAAAAATGGTTCTTTAGCGGTTTTGTGTGATTATAGGGCCTTGAACGCCATCACTGTATGGGACAGATTTCCAATTCCTTCTATTGATGAACTTTTTGATGAGTTGCATGGTGCTCAATTTTTTCTAAGATGGACTTATTAGCAGGCTAATATCAGATTCGAGTTCGTCCAACCGACATTTCCAAAACTGCTTTTCGAACTCATGATGGCCACTACGAGTTCTTAGTCATGCTATTTAGATTGTCAAATGCTCTGTCCACTTTCCAAGCTGCCATGAATGACATCTTTAGGCCATACCTTCGTAAGTTTGTCCTCGTGTTCTTTGACAAATATTCTGATTTATAGCTCTACATGGACTTTACATTTAGAGCGTTTGGAGTTGGTGCTAAAAAATTGCTCAAAACATCACCAGTTGGTTGCTAAGCGTAACAAATGCCATTTTAGGCAGAGTAAGGTTGATTATCTTGGCCACGTCATTACATCAATCGGACTTATGGTAGATCCATCTAAAATTGATGCCATCCAACAATGGGCCACCTAAAGTCAATTAAGGAGGTTCGTAGTTTTTTAGGCCTCGCAGGCTACTATCGGCGTTTCATCAAACAATTTGCTACTATTGCTAGTCCTCTTTCTGACTTGTTGAAAAATGATGGTTTTCAATGGACAAACCAGGCACAATAGGTTTTTGAGAAGCTAAAATGTCGTCTTAGTTCCACACCTGTCTTGGCATTGCCTAATTTCGGCGACGAGAATTTTCACCTGGAGATCGATGTCTCAGGTGGGAATTAGAGCAATCCTTTCACAAAGAAAATATCCAGTTGCTTTTTATAGCCAAAAGTTATGCCCTAGGATGCAAAAAGGCCTCACATATCACAAAGAGATGTATGTCATCACAAGCAGTGGCAAAGTGGAGGCAATATTTGTTAGACGCAGATTCACTATCTTTACTGACCAGCAATCCCTCAAGAACCTCACAAACCAAGTGATTCAAACTCTAGAATAACAAAAATGGTTAGGCAAGTTGGTTGGGTATGATTTTTCCATTGTTTATAGGCCGAGGAAGCAGAACAAGGTTGCAGATGCTTTGTCCAGATCCCCAGATGGAGGCGTATTTTTGCTATCTCCAGTGCACATTTAAATGGATTTTTAGAGCTAATAGAAACAAATAAGACCCATCCAGAATTGCTTGAGATTCAGCAAGGGCTGGCAGACAATCACATGGCCTATGCAGACTATACTTTTCGCCAAGGACTTCTTTTTTGAAGAGTCGTTTGGTACTACCACGCGACTCGCCCTTGAAGCAGTTTCTACCAAGAGTTCCACGATTCGAAAATAGGGGGGCATGCTGGGGTTGCTCGCACTTTTCATATATTGTCTTCTAATTTCTATTGGCCAGCAATGCGCAACGATGTTAAGGTTTATATTGCTTCATGCCAGACTTGCAGCGCTTCAAGGATTATGTCGATTGCCCGCAGGGGCCTCTTACAACCATTGTCGATCCCATCTATGGTTTTTGAGGAAATGGCTATGGATTTCATGACTTGCTTACCTAGCTCAAGGGAAGACGACAATCATGACAGTGGTGGATAGGTTGTCCAAATACGGTCACTTTATTCCTCTTCCATCTACTTTCTCCGCCCATATTGTGGCACAAGCTTTTGTCATTCATATCATCAAATTACATGGTCCTCCTCGAACAACTGTAACAGACCGTGACCCTCGTTTTCTTGCATACTTTTTTGGCAAGCGATCAATGGCTTACAGGGAACTATTTTTGGCCATGAGCACATCACATCATCCGCAAATGGACGGGCAGTCAAGCTTTGAACAAATGTGTCGAGCAATACTTGAGATGATTTGTTGCTGACAGTCCCCATGAATGGTACATATCCTACCTTGGACAGAGTTTTGATACAATACACCCTACCAAACATCGGCTGGTATGACACCCTTCCAAGCATTATACGAGATGGAGCATCTTAACATAACCATATATGTGTTGGGTAGTACTTCTGACGATTTGATTAACAAGTATATGTTGCATCGTGATGAGGTTTTGAGTCTCTTGAAGTTTAATTTAGCCAAGGCACAAAATCGTATGAAAGATTCTACAAATAAATGGAAAACTAATGACCAATTCAATTAAGGTGATTGGATGTTTGTCAAGTTGCAACCATATAAGCAACAATGAGAGGTTCCCAGCAACACAAACTAAGTAGAAAATACTTTGGGTCTTATAAAATTATCAAACGAGTGGGGGCAGTTGTGTATAAGCTTCAACTACCAGAGGAGGCTAGAATTCATCATGTTTTTCACATTTCCCTGCTCAAGCGTTGTAAGGGACAGCTTGATCAACAAATTACTCCTTTGAAACTCCATGATTCTGCTACACCAAACCTTGAGGACAAAGTTCTCTTTTCAGGGAGGAGTAATGTTGTGAACCCAATACTGGGCAGTGAAATAGTTGGGCCAAGTGATCTCGTTGAAGATTTTGGGCTCAAAAAGTCACACAGAAGCAAAAGGGTGAGACAACCTAATAAGCTTTTAAAGAATATGTTTGGCAACCTCAAGGAAACACAAGTGTCAATAGTTGATAGGTTCTTAGAGGAATATTATTATTATAATAGACAAGTCTAGGCGGAGTAAGAGCATTAGAATTGATATGTTGCATCACTCTCTCCTCTCCACTATCTCTCTGTATCCCTGTCCTCATCTCCTTTCTTATAATTTTGCAGTAGTCTCTTGTTTGTAATTTCTTGGCTTCTTATTTTCAATCAAAGCTCCTAGTTACTTGTTATTTAGAGTTTTGTTCACTCCACTACACTTTTTTAATGAGCATGAAAGTATTTGATGCAATAGTTCAAAATGAAATAGAGGAAGTAAATTAGTACACGAAATAATTGGATACAAGATGAAATTGTTAATTTAAACAATTTTTAGCTACACCTAAATAAATAAGAACGAAAAATTGCGCATTTTGAACTCCGTTATACATTAATAGAACATTTATGAGTAATGTAATAGTCTTAAAAGTAGAGTATTTATGTAAAATTTAAAATAAATTTTACAATGAAACAATATTTATGATGTAATTATATTTCATCAATGATTTCACTTTTATTTGAATTGTTGGTTAATATGTATTATATGTAATATTTATTGCAATTTATGTTATTTAGAAATTTAGATTAAAATATAATTTTATATTAAATGAAGAATTTGAAAAAAAATGAAATTTTGTATCACATAAAGATTATAGAGTGATTATTTACAAAGAGAAGAAATGATTTATATTATGAAATAAGAATATAAAATGAAATAGAAATAATAATATAATATTGAGAGGAGAGAAAAAAGATTCTTTTTAAGTAAAATAGAGAATTGGGTTGGAGTTGGTTGTGCCTGAAAAAATAGAGAACTTTATATTTGAAGAGTAAAATAGAGGATAGAGTTGGAGATGGCCTGACTTATTTGTTTGATATAAGATCCGACGTCATGGTTCGTAATCATATGCTTTAATCCTTTAATTTATATTTATGATATATAATATATATATATATATATATGAATGATAGACATATATTTAAATTTTACATCAACTATAAATAAAAACTTTAACTTTCAATATATTGAGTTTTAGGAGGTGTGAACAAAAATGAATACTAATTATTTTCCGAAAAAAACACTAAACAAGAAAAGATATAATTTGAATAACACTTCACATTGAATGAATTAAAAGCGTATATTTTCTAATTTTTGTGATTCAATTTGTTTATCTTATATTCCTTTTAGTATGTTTAAAAAAAAGGATCTCTTCTATTTTTTATACTTTAATTTTAATTTTTTTTGCATCACATGTTTAAGATTACACATTAAGAGACATTTTGATATTTTCTACGTATATTTAATTTAGTATCATAAGATTGAAAAAATCTTTATAATAACAATAACATACCCGTGTAATCCCACCAAATGAAATTTTAAGAGAATAAAAGTATACGCAAACCTTATTAAATACGCCCAGGTAGAGAAATTGTTTCGATAGATCCTCCAATCGAGAAAAGATAATCCAAAGTAGTACATAAAAAAATTAAAATCATGATAAGCTACTATAGCCTATAGACAACCTGGTAAATAATCATGAACAATATTCATACAAGATACACGATAATCGAAGCACGAAAAATAACGATAACAATTAAACTCAAAGGACAAAGAAATTGTAAGATCATTATGATGACTAATAGTACAAGAGGATAAACGAAACAACATTTAACTATATCTAACTAAACCTTTTATCCAAATGTGCGTCCTCCATAACCTGCTCATCATGTACTTGGTAAGTTTGAGTTTTGTCATATCAGACTAATAACCTCTCAAAATTTCTTTGATCTAACTCTACCTCCTCAAATTATTCTAGCCAATGTCTTACACCTTTACACTGGAGCATTCATACATCTCATCCGCACATATTCAAATTATATAAAGAAATTTCATATTAAAACATAATCAGACAAATAAATTAAGACGGAAGGGTAGTAGTATCTCTTTCCTTTGTGGAAACAATAAAAGCCCTTCAATTTGAAAAGAAAAAAAAACAACAGTTCCTCTACAAAATTTCAAGATTTTCAATTCCCCATGTCTTTGAACACCTTTAAGGAGACGGTCAAGCCTTGTACCAGTCAATCATTTCACAATCTTCATCAACTTCTTACAATTTTGAGACCAAATATGTAAACCTAGAAAACCCCCCAAAATCTTCTTTGTCTCAGCAGCTTTTACGACTCGAAGATCACACTTCTCTGATACAAAACCAACCCCAAAACCCCTAAAAGGCAGAATCATTTTGATTTGAAGAGAAAATATGAAAAATCAGAGGAGGAAGAAGTGGTAGAAGAAGAAGAAGAAGAAGAAAAGGAATTGGGTTTGGGAGACCCAAGTTGGATTCTTTATTGTTAGATCAAGCAGGACCGTATGAGCCGTTGTTCTGTCTTCACTGGGTGAAAAATCTCCTGTCCAGGTGATTTTTCACAGACCCGTATCGTCAAGATTCAATTTTTATAATCATTTGTTCAACTATTTGTTCTATTCTCATTTACTTCTAAAGGCATAATGAAGCAATATGATCATACATATCTAGGAAAGTTACAATTTTGATTCTAGTTGGATAGTCTGCCTGAGGTTAATCTAGGAAATTTAAGATCATGTGATGTTTGCTTATTGGTTGTATGTGAACATTCTGATGCTTGATTTATCTTAGGCGTTGATCGAGACATTAGGATCGCGATAGCTCCCTCATTGGAATGTGATTGATAAGTTTTTGCGTAAATAGAATAAAGGGAAAAGGGTTATACAAAGGTTTAATGTTACACTCGCTATAGTATCGGTACATATATGCCCCTACCGTCACAAAAGTGGTTGAAATTTGCCTGTCCTCCGTTAACCTCATCCATTTTAGTGGAACTGCCATATGACATGCCAACTCACCACACCAATGAGCTCACATCAAATCTTCTATTATCATCACCACCCAAAGTCAGTAACACCTTCATCCTATATACCATCACCACCAACATAGATTATTTACCCAAGCAACAACAACATACACAGTGTGATTCCACAAGTGGAGTCTGGAGAGGGTAGAGTGTGCCCAGACCTTACCCCTACCTTGTGTGAGGTAGAGAGGTTGTTTCCAATAGACCCTAGGCTTAACATATATGAATTATCTACCCATCTTTCATTTCTTTATAACTTCAATTATGAAGTTGAATCTAATATATATTTGTTTTTGTTTTTTTGTGTTGGTCTACGAGTAGCAGAAACTTTTCTAAATATCAATATATTGCGTGTCCTTTGAGACTTTTTTTTAATTGATGATGTCTGAATCTGTTAATGAATAAGTGGATGATAATTTTGCAAGAAATTTTAGTCAATTTAGTTTATTCATCTATTATAATTTCTACCTCTATTTGATAGGAAGATTATATTGAATATTTTCATACTGATCCATTCTGTTTTTATGGAGAGATCCTCTTCTCAGCTGAAGTACAAGAGAATTTGTTACTAGCAAGTTATGTAAAATTTTATTTTATTTTATAAAAAGAAGTGATATTAGAATAAAACATTTTGAAACTCGTAGCTAATAACTACAGAAATATATAACTTTAGACGGCGGATTTAGAGGGTAAAATCTACAATTGATCGGCGAAAGGAGAGAAAGAGCGGCAGGAGATTTCATTGATAGTTCGAGTCCATGATCTGTTAATTTTCATTTCTAAGGTAATGAAAGACGGGTAGATGATTTAGATGAAGGTGTAGGTGACTTTGGGTGGTGGTGGAAGAAGGAGGGTCTGTGTGGTGGGTTGGGATGCCATGTGGTATGGATGGGGTTAACAGAGGAACGGACAAAATGACAAAACACTCTTAAAATTTTAGTAGAATTACAAATTCAGAAGTATCTTTCCAAAGAAAAGGAGAAAATGATGAATAGAAATTTAGGGTTCTATTTTGGAAAGATATTTTGAGAATTAAAAAAATATGTTAAGGATAATATAGTAATAGTTTAGGTCAAACTAAAAGTGCTTATAAGCTGAAAGACCGTAAGTTGGGGGTGACCAACTTGGCCATTGACTGATTTGGTTTGTAATCACTTGGCTTATAAGCATTCTAAATGTTTATCAAACGCGTAGATAAGCCAAATGATGCTCATAAGTCAATTTAACCAGCTTATAAGCTTAGCCAAACACCCTTGTAGTCACGTTTTGTTACCTGGTGAAATAAAGTCAAACTTGCTTCTTTGTTCAGTTTATGATGTGTAATAATGATTGACTACTTATGTAGCAATTTCCTTTATTTCTTTTTCAGGTTCCAGCATCTATAAACTGTAGGCTTTTGGAGCATCAACGAGAAGGAGTGAAATTTTTGTATAGCTTGTATCAGAATAATCACGGAGGAGTTCTTGGAGATGATATGTGAGTTTTATTTGTGCATCTCTTCTTGGTTGTTATGGTGGAGATGATATACAATTTTTAATGCTAATATAATGTGTCATCTTTTAAATTTTAATTGTGTGATTATAATGTCTCTTATCATTGTCTTTCCTTCTTCCCCCCACCTTTTCTTATTTTTTATGTGCATAAATTTGGAACAGGGGGGACTTGGTAAGACCATCCAAAGCATCGCATTCTTAGCTGCTGTATATGGCAAGGATGGAGATTTACCTGAATCATCAGTCTCGAAGGAACGCCGAAGAACAATGGGACCTGTACTAATAGTTTGTCCCTCTTCTTTGATCAACAATTGGGAAAATGAGTTACCAGGTGGGCAACATTTAGTGTTTGTATTTATCACGGGCCAAACCGTGATCTAATGATTGACAAACTAGAAGCACGTGGAGTGGAGATACTTATAACCAGTTTTGATACATACAGAACCCATGGAAGAATTTTATCAGATATTGAATGAGATTGTGATTGTTGATGAGGCACATCGACTCAAGAATGAGAAATCAAAACTGTACGAGACATGTTTAGCAATAAAGACCCCAAAACGTTATGGTCTTACAGGAACAATAATGCAGAACAGATTAATGGAATTGTTCAATCTGTTTGACTGGGTGATACCTGGTTGCTTGGGGACACGTGACCACTTCCGAGAGTTTTATGAGGTGCCTTTAAACATGGACAGAGATCAAGTGCTCCAGATAGATTTGTTCGAGTTGCTGATGAGCGGAAACAACACTTAGTATCAGTTCTGCGCAAATATTTGTTAAGAAGGACAAAAGAGGAAACTATTGGACATCTCATGTTAGGAAGGAAGATAATGTTGTTTTTTGTGCGATGAGTGAACTGCAAAAAACGGTTTATCAGAGAATGCTACTGTTACCTGATGTACAATGCCTTATCAATATGGGTGTGCCTTGCAGCTGTGGGAAGCCCTCTCAAGCAAGTTGAATGTTGCAGGACCGCTTCAGATGGTGTCATCTGGCCTTACCTTCACAGGGACAATCCAGATGGTTGTGATCACTGCCCTTTTTGCCTCGTTCTTCCATGTCTCGTCAAGCTCCAGCAGGTTATCCCTAAAGAATTTCTTTTGGTTATCTGTTGATCACTCGTACAATGATTCCGTGATGGTTAATGATGTAGGAAAAGTAATCTCAATGCAAAGTTATGTAGTTTCTGTTAAGTAAAATTATTGCACTAGAGATAAGCACCTATAGTGAAAGAAAATGAGATAGGTTGCTGGATGAGTTACCCAGTGCTTGTGATGGTGGGAGATAGAGGGTACTCGGTGGAATAGTTGAGGTGCGCGCAAGCTCCCTTGGACACCGTTATCATCAGGAAAGGATAAAAGGAAGAAGAAGGCTAAGGAAAAATTCTTGAAAATTAAAGACCTCTTACCACCTCAGAGCTGCTGCTAGTATGGAGCTCACTGACATGTCATGTTTCTATTAGTCTGGCAATTTTATTAGACCAATCAATTCTTACTCCTATGCTCGCACTTAAAGCCTTTCAAGCGCATTGAGGCTTCTCTTACAGTACTTTTCACTTGCTATGTGACGTGACTGACACACAAATAATGTATCACATGTTACCTTCAAACATAATGATTTTTGGTTGTCTGGTAGAGTATGGAGTGGGCGTCACTTGTTTATTTCATTTAACTTTCTAGATATTTGCAAAACTGGTACCCCTTCAACCCTACATCTTAGTTTCTTTTGAAATTATTTTCCGTCCCTCTCTTGCATCATTTTGTATCCTCACTTTTTGAGCCTCCAAGCAGATAAGCAACCATTTGCTTATCAAGCCTAATCCAAGGGATGATCCGTATAAACAAAGAAGAGATGCAGAATTTGTTGCTGCTGCTGTATTTGGTGAGGACGAGATTTGGTTGGAGGGGAGTACTCAAAATAAGAGCTTCTTGGGCTTGAGTAATGTTGAACATTGCGGGAAAATGAGAGCATTGAGAAACTAATGTCCTCTGGGTTTCACAAAGTGACAAGATTCTTCTTTTCAGCTATTCTGTAAGGTGCGACGTCAGTATTCAGTTCTTTTAACCTTTGAACTCCTAATATATGCGAATGTTGCAGAAAGCTAGGTGTTGGCTAACAATATGATTTTTCCTTTCTTTTTGTGATGGAGATTTAAGAAGTCCAATTATTTTGTAGTTTAATACATTGAACTGCTCTTTTTGTTGTTGTCCTCAGTTATGATAATCATACACTCATCTTTTATGGTGATATTTTAACTACTCTATTGATTCCTCTTCTCTATTATTGTCTATCACCTGTTATTAATTCAAAAGACTGCATGAGTAACATATTTTTTCTGCTTTATTTGGATATTAGACCAACGGTGGTTTTATTCTTTCGGATATGTCAAATTAATCCAATGATGGGCTAACCGAGTCCAAGAATTTTTTGTGACAGTCTAATGGCTATCTCCTTGAAGATAGTACTTGTAACCAATTGAAAGATGAAACTTCTCTAAGTTAAAGTTTTTAGCCTTACAATTTCATTTGATATTTCTTAATATAGGGATTACTTTATTTTCCTCCTCTTTTTTTTTTTTATAATGGTGGTGTCCGACCAACTTTGTGCGCACCTCGATTGTTTCACTAGGTACAAGCAATTCCCCGCCAACATAAGTATGAGGTAACTCTACCCATCAAAACTTAGGCAGATGGGAAGAAAGCACGTAGCCTTTTTTGGTCTCCTCGTTGGGCTTTGAACCCTAATCTCCAAGATTTGCAGTACCACTTCATTGACCACTAAATGACACCCTTGGGTGCACTTCCTTTTCCTTTTCTTCAAGATTATTAAGCTGTGTTTATTTCTATCTGATCCTTAAAATTGAGGAATGGTCCGGTTTTCATTGTCTGATTATTTAAAAGTTGCTGTTTGATTTTTGCTACTCCTAACCCCATCTTGGATTAAAAGTACTTTAACGTCAAAAAAAAATCCTCTCAGATCTCGGTAATCGTGCACTCTCATGACAACCTGAGGGCTG
This sequence comes from Solanum commersonii, assembly GCA_029007595.1. Taxonomy (NCBI): domain Eukaryota; kingdom Viridiplantae; phylum Streptophyta; class Magnoliopsida; order Solanales; family Solanaceae; genus Solanum; species Solanum commersonii. Next base: position 18,738 of record JAJTWQ010000298.1, read on the forward strand.
TAAATGATTTTAATGAGGATCCCCATCCTTTTTTCTTTTTCAGATAAGTAAGATCCCATTCTCGGTTTACTAGATATATTTCTCTATTTCTCTTGTTTTTGCAACTCGGTTCCAATGGAATCTGAAACAGCAAGAGTCAGCCAAGGAGATGTTTTGTGCTTATAAAATATACCTGTTGCATTTATTGCAAAGCTTTTCAGACATGCCATTCTTTCCTTGGTCCTAATTCTCCTTTTTTAACATGGCCATAATTTTGTCCTGACAGATGCTGGACATACTGAGAAATTTATTATACAGCAAAGGCTATGGTTTTTCAAGACTAGATGGGTCCACCCCAACTGGCCTGCGCCAGTCCCTAGCTGATGACTTCAACTCCAGTCCAAGCAAACAGGTAGATATTAGTAAAATAATCAATCAATCAGCTCTCTGACCCAAAAGAAGGTTGGGGTTGGCTATATTATCCCTTTGTGTCAATTTTACTCTATTTAGGCCCAGTTTTCTTTATTATGTGGAATAGAATATTGAAATTCAATTTAGAACACAATCGAACTTTACACTCTTTATCATTCTGTATTTTGATGTCCTCCTCATCTTAGGTATTCCTATTATCAACAAAAGCTGGTGGCCTTGGCCTCAACCTTGATGGCTAAGGTGAGTGTAGTGATATTTGATCCAAACTGGAATCCTGCCCCGATCTGCAGGCCCAGGACAGGTCATTTCGATTTGGACAGAAGCGGCATGTTATTGTTTTCCGCCCTACTTGCTGCTGGTTCTCTTGAAGAAATTTGTCTACACTCGTCAAGGTCTACAAACAGCAGTTATCAAACATTGCTGTCTCTGGAAATATGGAAAACGCTATTTCGAGGAGTTCAGGTTGAAAGTCACTTTTCTTTGTTTGTTTTCTAGGATCTAAGTTTCAATTTTGTGTCATTCTTCCAGCTGGAAATGGTTACTTATTCATGTTGCAACTTTCAGGATAGCAAGGAGTTTCAAGGGGAGCTATTTGGAATATGCAATCTTTTCAGAGATTTATCTGACAAGCTCTTCACAAGTGAGATCATTGAATTGCATGAAAAGAACAGAAAAAAAAATGACAGAACTCACTCAAAGGAGGACTTGAATATGCGTGGGATGTATTTTGTTCCTGAGAAAAGAAATAACTACATCTTTTGTGGAAGCTGAAAGCAGTAAACGTAAAGAGAGGAGTGCACAGCAGTTGCTCCAGCGCTTGAAGACCTTGGTGAGTCCATTTCTTATTGGTTTCGATAAATGATAATTGCTCTGAAGGTCCTTTATTGTGAACCAAGGGAAAGAAAAGAACGTGCGACTACTGACTATGTAGGCACCCAAAGTAAAAATTTCTCTCAAAAGAAAAGGAGCTGTATTCAACATTGTTCTAACTTAAATATTGATCATCCTGAAAGGAAAGAAGGAAAATACAGCTTCCTCTTGTCCTTAATCATACAACAAACTTTTCTTGATATCATTCCCTTTCTATACAAGAAGTTTTTAGATTATTTAACTTTTAAAATTTGGTATGGCATGTCTCTTTATCAATTTAACTTTTCAACAACCTTCACTTTTTTTTTAAACCTGATTACTGATATATAATACAGGTCAAATTAACATTTTAAGCTTCATGTTTTAGTCAAAATCTGCTGCTAAATACGAAGGGAGTAGTACATAACTGGAAGATGGAACATAGTAGATCATCCCTCCTGATCCCATGCTACACTTCCTCCTTTCATCATTCTCCTTCCTCGTAGTAGCTAAGTGATTCTTTAACAAATTTTGATATTTTTTAGTTCTTTTTTGGGATTTTGAGATAAGACACAGGGAAAGGTATACCTGAAAGGTTGAACCTGCATTTCTAGAACGCAGGGTAGGAGTTCTATCACGCTGTTACTACTCGCTCCTGACAAATTTGGTTATTTGATAAGATGGAACAAGAAGATGGATATAGCTCTTTAGAAAATCCGCTTTTACCGTTGTACCTTAAAATTTCACTGATCTGTTGAAGTAGTTGACAATCTATTATCTTTTTTTCTGCAACTTTTCTTTTTTGGCAGCAATACCGGTTGTAGTATACAGAAATACAATGGTGTTTGACTTTTATTGCTCAATTTCATTTGACCTTTTTGACGCATAGGTATTGTATATGCTCATCGGTATGAAGACATTGTTAACCTTGGACCAGTAAAGATCAAAGAGAAGAAAAAAGAACAGACCATTACATTTAGATTACCCTCCGCGTCAACCAGAGATTTCAACTGCTGGGAAGAAGAAATCAGATACCATAACTGGAAGGGAGAATGCAGGATCTGTCAATCCTATAATGATCCGCAAAAGAACCAGTACAGCCTACTTGGCCGTTCCATGGGTATGGAAGAAGTTCAGTTTAGCAAATGGCTCTTATCTGCAACACCAGCAGAGCGCGAAAAAGTACTTAAGGACTATCGTAAGAGAAAGGAGAAGATTCCTAATGGTTGAAACTTATTTTCTTTCTCGTCGATTTGTAACTTTAAACATTTAGTCTGTACAGGTGCCTCTTTTCATTTTTGAAAAAATGTCTTACATGAAAGCTTTTAGGCAGGGTTTTCGCTTTCAATTGTGTCTGTATATCTTCATTCAGTTCTGGCGTATAGCCAGCACTAGATCAATGGCAACAAGTATACATTGTATTTGAGAACAAACAATTAGCACTCTCAATAGAGTAGATTGCTTTGGAATATAAGCAGTTCCCTTCCAATTCTACTTTCTCTCATCTTGAAGCTGAGCTGACAATCTACTAATTGCAGCTTACTTCCCTCTGCATCTTGAACCTTTGATACTGGCTTCGAGCTGCGAATGACAGATTGCGCCTTTGAATTAACATCACTATTGTGTTCTACGATACTACCAGTAAAAGCCTGCAGAGCATATTGTCAGATCAAATATCCCCTTCTTAATAGATCACATAATATTATAATCATGCATGAACGTACCTTACTGCTGTCTAATTGTGGTTCAGAGGGACGAGCATCAGCCTGTAATAAAGCAGTTAGATTATATTTCTTAGTTCTTTACTCTGGAACGATGCAATGCAGCAAAACATGCATGGAACCGTGTTAATATGATGAAGATAATAGAACAGCAAGACATGCATGGAACCTAATAGGTAAGAACATATACAAGGCAAAGAATCGTACTTTGTCTTAGCTATAACAGAGCCTCAACATCCTCTTCGCTTGAGGTTCCATGGGAGCATTCTCAGTCAAATTGAATTTTTCCATAAGCTAGATTCTCAGGTAAGTAGTTTTCTGGTACAAGGCAATCTTTTAGAGAGACAGAAGTTAAAGAAAAAGGAACTTTGCAAATTGAATAATTCTCAGGTGAAGAAAGATTGAGAAAGAACTGGCAAAGTTTATCAACAATGACAGAAAAACAAAGATAGCTGCAAGCTTCCTCATGAAAACAACATTACTTTGATAACTGTAGATAGTAGGTGAAAAAGGAAAGGCCAATGCTGCTTCTAATTCTATCTTCCCTCGGCTGAGCTTCAAAAAAAAATACTGAACAAAGCACCAGAAACCGTCTTTGATAAGTAAATACTACCAGAAATTCAGAAAAGAGTAGACCCCACACACAAGTTTGACAAAAAGTAGAAAGTTCTACACAGAAGAATGACATCAAAGATAAAAGCACCAGCATTGAGTGTCTCAGGAGGCACAAAGTAGTTGAGAGACTAACTAAAATTCCAAGCGGATAGTTGTTTGGGGTTGATCAGTTATTTATAGTTCATGCACAAGTAATTTCCAACAAGGTTCTGAATTACCCTAAATTGACTTTCTCTGTCTGGGCAGTTTGCTTTTGGGATGATGAAATCTATTAACATATTACTATGCAAGTAATTTCAGAAATTCAATAGGCAAGTGGCAGATGGATGCAACATATGATTCACAATTATTTCTTCTGGGGACAAGGCTTACCTTTAGATGTTGCTTTTGAACCTTCAACCTGCACATAGAAATTTCAAATAGATTAGTTGAAAAATAACAAACAAATCTCATAGATTGTCGGGAAAATTACTTGAGAACCAAGCAAATCCCTTCACAGTATATGGTAGAATGAGAAAAGATGCAAGTCAAGAATACACATCTTAGGTAGAAGGAAGGGTTACTCACATGCCAGTGATCGGGAAACTTTTCAGTGGACTGAAATCTTGAAGATTCACCTCTTTCCTTGAGCTTGCCAAAGTTATGCATCAAGCCACATGTCAAATGCAATTTAGCAAAACTACAGAAGCATAAAGTTTGTGCATTCCAAGAGTCAAACTTTCTATTTAAGTTCAACATGTACTGACCTCTAAACTTTTCATTTCTTCTTCTAAGATAACATGAACTGGGCTGACATCCGAGTCATCACTACCTAGCTCTTCTTGATTGGCATTTTCAGCTTCTTCTTCTTCCTTTCGAGTTCAGCAAGTCGGGATAATATACGATCATATTCCTCATCTTTAACATGAGATACATCTTTCAGCTTGAGAAGAAATAGGGGCTCGGGTTCCACGATACCTGAGTTTCTACAGTTTAAGTTCAGTGAATGGAAATAAGCTGCAAGTCAGAGCAATTAAGTGATGCTTGGTTACAAGTAGAACCTACAAATCAAAGCAGTCAAAAAAAGAAAAATAGAATCACAAATCAAAGAACCAATTAAAGACTAGTGAATGTTGCTGAAGGTAAGAACTCTCATCACAACACTGGAAGATTACTTCAGAAAGCCATCTTCACAACACAGGGATTAGAAATGCTCTCTCGTCCCTCCATCCATGTGCACAGTATATATGAAAAAAGCATCTTCTTGGTTACTCTTAAGATATTGGTCCATGAAAGGGACAGTAGAAAGCCTGATGCCTTAGTTGCTTTTCACATGTGGAAAGAAACTATAAAAGCTACCTCTAACACACCCAATAGTCGATATAAAATCAGTCAGACGCATTAGAGACTCTGTTTCTGTCTCTAACAATATCAAGAAGGATGGAAATGATTAAACTAAGTGGGATGATGATTAACTTGTCAATGTTCAATGAACTCAATAAAGATAGTCCAAATAACAAATGGTGGTTTAGATTTTCAAGTTTCTACAGGCCATAGGAACTTATATTATGATTGACGATATGGGTCTTATTAAAAACACGCTTTCAATAGTTTACAGTTCTATCATTTACTCCCACTTGTGCACATAAAAATTCTTAAACATGCCAAACATTTTGCTCGCTTCAAGACTGAGATTTGAACAATGTTTTTCTCCCATTAAAATTTAGGATCCAACAAAAACACCAACCTAATATAAGTTAGCAGTGTAACAGCTAACAATCAAAAAGCATGTCAAATTCTTCGGAGAGGTTCTTTTCCATAGCAACATAAAAACAGAAAAAAATTATCCAATACAGATAATACCTCATAGATGAGCCTATAACTTCAATTAGACATGTTACAAAATTTATAGTAATACATTCTGATAAGTGGCAAAGACAGAATTTGAAGCTTATGAGCTCAGAATTTGAAGCTTATGAGCTCAGAATTTGAGTCTTTTTGAGTTACTTGGTTCTAAATCAATAATTTGTAGATAACTTTCATAAGACAAATATAGGGTTTGAACAAAAACGACTGGGTTCTGCCGAATCCGCTGCCTACACTCTAGTTCCGCCCCTGATTCTGATAGCGGAAACATTTAAAGATGCTTTTACTAATCAAGAAAATAATTATAACTAGCAGAGGATAACATCAACATTAATTTGACTATTATATGTAACACATAAACCAGTAGCAGGTGGAACATGCCTACTCAGATGCCTCTTTTAGGAGAAGTTTCCTCAACATAGTCTTCTCTTATCTCCACAAGACCCTCCTGTCAAAGATTGATTGGAATCATCAAATTGATATAACTATCTCGAACTACAGAAACTAAAAACGAATATGCACAAACAAAAGAAAAATTTATCCCTCTATCCCAATTTTAGTGTCTTAGTTTGACTAAGCACGGAGTTTATGAAATAAAGGGAGACTTTTGAATACTGCGGATCTTAAATTAAAGATTTATGCAAGACTTTAAAGCTTGTGATCTTAAACTTGCCATGTAGAATATTGGAATTGAAAAATTTAATAAATTTAGAAAGGACATTCTTTTTAATGGTTAAAATAGGAAAGTACATAACGAAATTGGGACAAAGGGAGTAATACAATAAATCAACTCTGAACATCCCAACTATCAACTAATGCTTACGGTGCACACATACATTCATATGACAAGCAAACCAGTGAGAAGTATCTATCAAAAAATTCACACCAAATAGGCAAGTCAATATCAAGTCATCTCAAACTAACTCATGTTTTTGCATTTCTCAAATTTGAGTCCCAACACACTCATGTCATATCACCAAATAAATTTCTGTATCACTTGAAACACTGTAGCTCTATTACCATTACCTGCTGCATCCAAATAAGCTTTCTAGCACTTCTAAACACGGCAGTTCATTATAACATATTAGTAACTCAACACTTAGGAAAGCAATACCATGTCAAAATGTTCAAGCACCACATGACAGAACCACCAAGCATACCGCTGCCTCAGAGGCTGTAGCATCAAAAATGAGGCCTCAGCCTTAAGGTCTTGCATTAAAGCCTTTACAGACTCCACTTGGACCTCCAATGCCTTCCCTCTTCTGTTCAGTATCTCAACTGTTTGCTTTGCTGTCCTCTCAGCGTAATGACCCTCTCCTAGAAGAACCTGCATACACGACAGAGAAGTAGAAAATTATATTCAAAAAGTTGTACCTAGAAAAGGAATCCAAGAGCAGAATTTCAGGTATTTGTCAGTAAAAAAAAGATGAAGCATATTTTCATAATTAACCAAAGATCACTTGCTAATTAGCCAGACAAAATAGCAAGTTAAATATTAGGTTTTAAACTCTTTTTTTGTCTAAACAGCAGAGACTTAGACTTATCAAACAGATGCAAAAAACTTAATGTAGAATTCAGGAAAGAGGAAATGAAGCATATTCCATGATTTGGCAAAGAAGATCCTACCACTATCAGATGCCTCGTTGGAGAACAATAACCTTCCCAGTTTTACTGATATATTTATCAATAAATCATCCAATTGGACAGTTTTAAAGAAATGGTTCATTTGATCAAGGAAGAGAACCAGCAATAGATCAATGACAGCTCAATCTCAAACTAGTTGGGTCGACTATACCGATTCCGCTCTACTCATTCTGCTCTACTTAGGTCATTAAGAGGATTCATCATAGTGATACTATTCTTATAACAGTCATCAACTTATCACAACCCTCCTCCCTTATTTGGGCTTGCGACAAGAAATACTTTGCACATAATGGGAGTTTGATCAAGGAAGAGCTTCTGACAGGGAAAAAAAAGTTTCCATTTAATCCAGAAAGAAAGACAAAAGCTTTATGCAGGAAGGCCAAAATTTTCTGCATTTAGCATCATGCACAATCAACAGATAAGCCTTGCACCCAGTGGCAAAGCCACATACAATGGAGGGGATTCATCAGAAAGTTTTACTGCCTAAATAAGGTAAAAAGGAATTTTTAAACATATATAAAATTTTGAATCCCCTTAACAGGTTCAACTCCCAAGTGTGACATTTTTGAATCCCCTCGTCAGAACTCTGATTCCGCCACTGTTATTGCACCTCAAGTATCACTTGTTAGTATTGTCTTTAGTACTCTCATATTACCTCATTCTTCTATTTTATTATTACCTTCGGTTATCATACTATTTGTTGTTACTACTGTTCTTTTCTGCACTATTTTCTATATGTATGGTTTCTTCACTAATGTACTTCCCTTTCTTACTGATTTGATATTTTTTACTTGATCCGAGTCTCTACCTTAACAACCTTCCCAAGATAGGGCGAGGCTGCATACACATCACACTCTCCAGACTCCACTTATGGGATTACACACTGGGTATGTTGTTGTTTTTGTTTGCTGAATCGACACAAGAAAAAAAGGCTCATACTATTGAAATTGCTTACAACAACAACATACCTAATATAATCCCACAAAGTGGGTTCTGGGGAGGGCAGAGCGTATGAGAACCTTATTCCTACCTCAAAGGTAGAGATATTGTTTGTGATAGACCCTCCGCTCAAGGAAAAAATAGCAACAGTCCAGAAAAAAAAGTAATAGAAGTACATGGAATGGCAGATAGTAATAAAAACAGCAGACAGTAACTACAACAAAATAATATAATCAGTCATAGTACAAAAACAGTGGTATAATAACAGAAATCAAACTGAGCAATACTACAACTACTACTACTGAAATAGCTTAGCGAATAAATTACCAGAAATTCATTGCGTGAATCAATCGACCAGGAAAATGCAGCTTTACCAAACGGAACCTGCACAAAATCATGAACACATTAATCGCCTAGGACATACAACAAGCATATATAACACTCTACTATCCATTCAAAAAATAAAAAAGTACAGTAAGCAAAATTCACCATGATACGGCGATGGAGCTCATCGGGAAGTCGCTGAACAAGCTTTATAAGAGTACTATTGTCGGTGGCAAAATTCGGAGCTGGTCCAGCTGGGTTTCTGCTGCCTGATATAGTTTCTCCACACGCTTCGCTGCTTTCTGTGCTTCTTCCACTGAAACAGTGAGGATAGTGATGTCACCGTTCCCTTTACTGATTCCGCCATGACTTCACTTGCCGGCAAACACCGGCGGCAACAATTTCTTTCCGGCCTGTGTTTCGCGCGGAGAAAGAAAATAGGTGCCTTTCAAAAAAATGGAAAATTAGTTTACATAAAGTAATTTTGGGGAAATATGTCAAAAAAAAAGCTTTTGAAAAATATATTTTAAATTACATATAATACATGTAAAATGAAAAGGATTATTAGAAAAAAATAGCAGAATATATCATTTTTATGCGCATTGCACGGCTATATATTAATTTATATTTTAACTAGTAAAATTACCCGTGTTTTGCGCGGGAATTTAATATTACAAATTTTATAAAATAATACTTAAAATCTATCGGTCATTAAAATCAAAACATTATATTATCTTACATACAAGATTACGTAGTAACAAACATTAACAATGTAAAGGAAAATGAAAATTATTACATCTTTATCATTTATTCTTTTGTTTTTTTTTTATTTGCACCGGGACCCCAGTTCGATGGCCCTCGTAAATTGTTTGCACCGGTGGGTTTTCGATCTTGAGACCTTGAAAGGGAGCAAACCCCAAGGCCAAGTCTATTACCACTGTGCCAACCCCGAGGGTTAAGCTTTATCATTTATTCTTAATAACATAAGCATAAATTAATGACCGTAAAAATACATATCAGGATTTGTAACATAAACAATGGTGTCAGTGAGTCACTCAACATGAGCAAAGTACATAAATATTTAATTGTATAGAAGAAGAAGAAGAATAGGAGGTTCAGAATTTTCGTTATTTTAAAATGAGAGGAAATTTGTCTATTTATAGACAACAAAGGGTAGTGTGAACAAATGTTTATTGTGCCTTGTCGGAAAGGTTACAACTATTTGAAAAAAGTCGCAACTATTCATTAAAGTCGCAACTTTTCATAAAAGTAGCAACTCTTCATCAAAAGTCGTAACTTTTCATAAAATCATAAATTTTCATAAAAGTCGCAACTCTTCATTAAAGTCGCAACTTTTCATAAAAATCACAACTTTTCATAAATGTCACAACTTTTCATAAAAGAAAGGCTAGTTTTGAAAAATAAATAAATTAAAAGATAATTCCGATTTGTAGTGGTGCCACGCAGGCGGACCTAAGGTTCTCATATATATATATACTAGATATGGACCCCGTGCCGCATGGGGCCCAATATATATTATTTTTTTATTTTAATTTATGACATAATATGGAAGTTGAGAAGTTATTGAAATTTTTATATGATTTTTAAACTATTTTAAATTGTTAGCTATTGTGATTTGTAGTACTTTTTTTAACATAATTTTTGAAAATAATATTTATTACTCCATTTGTTCTAATTTATGTGGCGAGATCATGATTTCAAATATTAACCCTTTTTATATGTGTTTAATATATTAAGTTGTTAATTATTGTATTTTTTTAGTACATTTTAAACCTAATTTTTTAATAATATATGTTATTTGCCATGTCCCAATTTATGTGGCATTAATTGATAGATTTGTTGGAGTCGAGAGATTTATTTTGTTAATTATTGTAATTTATAATTTGTTTTTCATCAATTTAAATGCGACTATTTTTTTTATTAATTATTGTAATTTATTGTTTGTTTTTCGTCAATTTCCAACAATATATGTTTATCATATAATCTATTTTATGTGGTACCAATAGAATTTAGAGAGTCAATTAAATTTTTTATATAAGTTTTAAAAAATTAAGCCGTTAATTATTGTAATGTATAGTATTACTTATATTATTTTTAAATATATTTAAATATTATATGTTAGGTTTTTTATCCTAATTTATATGGCATTGATAGAATTTAAAGTGTCAAATAATTGTTAATTATTGTAATAGATAATATGGAGTATTTAAGTCATTTATAGTATAGTAATTAATATATAATATGTAGTATTTAAGTGTTATATTATGGAATTTGAGAAGTTATTGAAATTTTTATATGACTTAAAAAAATATTTTAAATTGTTAGCTATTGTGATTTGTAGACCTTTTTTTTACATAATTTTGAAAATAATATTCATTACTCTTGTTTGTTCTAATTTATGTGGCACATGCAGAATTTCAAATATTAACCATTTTTTATATGTCTCTTTAATATATTAAGTTGTTAATTATTGTATTTTATAGTACATTTTGAACCTAATTTTTTAATAATATATGTTATTATATATTACTTTCCTTGTCCCAATATATGTAGAACAAATAGAATTTCAAGAGTCAATATGTTGTTAATTATTGAGATTTAAAATATTTTTACATAGTTTTCAAATTAAATAATGCATGTTACTTCTCTTGTCCCACTTTATGTGACACAAATATATTAACTTAGTTGTCAATTATCATGATTTATAGTTATTGAGATTTAGAATATTGTTTACGTAGTTTTCAAATTAAATAATACATGTTACTTCTCTTGTCCCACTTTATGTGACACGAATCTATTAATTTAGTTATCAATTATCATGATTTATAGTATTTTTTATGCAATTTTTGAATATATAAAAATTAAAAAAAGAAACAAGCAAATAAAAAAGGAGAAAAAATAGATAAATATATATGTAAGTGTGGAACCACACGTGTCAAGCATGCAGACTGCCACGTGTGCTGTTATTCACACATATTTGGTGGGGTCCCTTTTTGCCATGTGTCGACGAGAAGAGTGAAATTATTCACTCTTCTTATATAGTAATATATATATATATATATGTGTGTGTGTGTGATATATGATATGATTTCATAAAATATCAAATAGTTCAAATATTTTTACCTATTTGTCCTTTAATATTTTTATTAATAATTTTTTTTTTCATATTAACAATTTATTATTTAAATTTTTTCACATGAAATGTTAAATATTATAAGATTAAATGACACGTCAGTACATTTTGCATATATTTTTTTTGAATTAAAAAAGTTTAAAATATTCTTTATATTTTTAAAGTTGTGTTAAAGTATAATAGAAAAGTGATTTAAAATTAAGTGAATGTAAAATAGTGTAATAATAATACAAACATGTACGTGACTTATACATTTTTTAATAATCATTGAAAATAACTAATTACAAATAGTGAATCAGTTACTTGTTATATTATTTTTTTAAATCATTAATTTAATCTTTTAAACTTTTGCAAAAGAAAATAATAATTTAAATTTTTATCAATGATTAGATGTCAAGGAACTTATCAATTTTTTCTAGTATTCTAATATAGTAATTACTACGTAAATTCCTTTCATGACTATTATAAAGTTGATCATAATTTATTGTACTCGATTATTTTAATGCAACGTGTAATCATATAAAATTAATGCATTATATGTAGTTTCTTAAAGTTTTTTGTGTAAAATATCATTCATTAAAATAATGGAAGAATTTTACGCAGCAAAACAATTTTGTTTTAAAAAGAATCAAACTTTCATATAAAATATATTAATAATTAAGATTAAAACTCATCATTGGATATTAAAATAAAAAGTGCCAATTTAATTATCTATTAAAACTTTCTAATGTTTTCCATTATTTGATATTCTGCTATGTATAATGTGATATTAGTAATGCAATAAGTTTTAATGCACATATTAGTATGGTTAAGTATACAATTATCCATCAATTTCTTTTTACATCTTTATCATCGTATTTATGAAGGATATTTTTTTTAAAATAGATTATTAATACACTATAATCTATATCCGTCAATATTCTTTTAAACCTTATCAAATGACCCTTAAAGAAAATAGAAAATTTTAAAAGATTAAAAATACTTGATCGTCTTGAGGGGGCTTATTAACAATTTAACTTTAAAATACACTTTTTTTAAAAAAGATTTATAGCTACATAAATATTTATGACTTATTTTAGGTCGAGCTTCAAAAATCTTTTTTTTATTTTTTAAACTTCATGTAAAGTCAAATTAATTCATATAATTTAAGATTTGAGATAGTAATATAAATCGGGACGGAAAAAATATTTATTAGGCAAAGCTGTCAACAAGTATATACAAAAAGAGATATGGAGACAAATTCAATAAGATTCCTTTCATGACAGCTCAATCACAACAATCATCAATGAACTCATCCAAGTCAACTTAATCTATTCTCAAATGCAAATAATTTCACTTACATTACATCTCATATTTATATCTACACCAAACTACATAAATCAGAGATTTTGGATAATATTTGATTAACGTCAAAAATAAAATATAAAAGTATTGAAAATATTTTTAAATTTAATGTGAATTATTAATTTTATCTTGAATTATTGATAATTTTGATAATATTTTTTATTTGACTGATTGAATTTAAATACATCATCGATCTTATAATATAAGTGAAATACACCCTTGGATTTTCATCAAATTTAGGGGTGTTTTCTACACTTCTCTCGATTTTTTATTAAGAGTTTTGTGCTCTACAAGAGTTTGAGATCATTTGCTATGTCAATGAGGACGTATTTAAGTTTAGTCACTCAAGTAAAAAAATGTTTTTAATACTGTCAATAGTTTAGAAACAAAACAAATAATATTCGCCAAGTTAAAAAATGTTTTTATTACTTCTCCCAAAATAAAATATGGTACTACTGTCTACTTGTACTCAAAAGTTGGAAAGTAATTTTGGAACTTAAAAAGTACTCCCTCCGTTTCACAAAGAATGATCTAGTTTGACTTGACGAGGAGTTTAAGAAAATAAAGAAGACTTTTGAATTTTGTGATCCTAAATTAAAGTTATGTCAAATGTACAAAATTGCCCTTTAATGTTGTAGCCTTAAACATGTCACGTGGAAAGTTGAAATTAAAATATTACCAAAAAAAGATCATTCTTTTTTAAATACTAAAAAGGAAAAAATGTCATTTTTTTTTTAAAACTGAGGGAGTAACATCTATGACATTCATTTTCCTAATAAATAAATAAATTATTATACTTTTTTTTTTATCAAATATGTATTAACTTCCATCAATATAAGTACCGAATAACTAAGTTTAAGTCCTCTAGATTCTCAATTTAACCACTTGACTACATTTCTTAATACAATCACTCTTAAAATATTTGCTACAATATTCGTATTTTTAACCTGAGAAAAAAGAAAATAAATTTATTTTAATAATAACATATTTAAATATGCTTTTACTTATAATTTTTGTTTATCTTTATGTATGAAGTTACAAAAAAGTAGAAAAATACTTCTTTATCAATTAAATCAAAAAGTGAAATATTAAAGATTAAAAATTAATAATATATATATTAATATATATATAATAAAAAAATCGAACCCCTACCAAATTAGGGAAACATTCACCCCACTTCTTCATCACTAATCAATATTATATGTGAATTCTAGTTGTTTACAGAACTAATTAACAAACATAATATTCTAATTAATTATGTACCAATAATTTATGTTTTGCTAAATAAATAAAATTAAGACAAAAACGGTACTAGTGGGATTTCTATTTTCTTGTCCAGAATTGACCAGTGAAGGCCCTTTTTGGTGGAACCAAAAAAACAAATTATCTATTTAGGTTGTAAGATTAGCCGTTGAGCTCTCATTTTCTCAAAAATTTGCTGGTGTTTTGGTGCTTGTTGTTGGGTTGTTAGTTCTAAGATTTTTGTTTTTGTTTTTTTTGACTTCACTTGAAGCAACCCCATTTGTTTGTATATCTTAAATATCTCCTTTTAAACTGTAATGGACTTAATTTTTTCATCTGGGTTGATCTTAAATTGCTTGAAGGAGAAGAATTGGAGTTGATCTTGAAATGGGTGTGGCTAAAAATTTGATCTTTTTAAGAAAGAATTCTGGGGTTTGGCTTAGAATTCTGTTTTATTTATGGTTTTTCTTTGGAGGGTTTTGCCAAGTAAAGGGACTTAGACCTCTTAGAGAAAAGTATCGTTCGTGGGGCGATGAGGTTAGTAACTTGCAATTGTTTTTTATATGTGTTATTGTTTCCCAGTTAGGATTACTTCAATTTGGTGTATGTTTTGTATTGATGGTAATTCTGGTCTCAATTGTTTTGAGTTTTTGAAGTTGTGATTTTTGGAACTTGAAGTTGTGTTTGGACTGCATTTTAGCTTCCTGTGTGTTGCCTGAAATGAGAGCATTCTTGTGGTGTTTGATGCATTTGACTTTTGCAATCTGGAAATTTCAATTGAATTTGAGAAGAAGTTCTAAATTTTTTGGTGATAGAAGTGGATTTGTGATAAATGTGATTTCATCACATGTTTAGAGCCTAGCTCAGCTCAAACTCAAAAGGGTTTCGAAACTTGATTGATAGGAAAAGAGAGTAAGAGACTTTGGTGAGGTTTTACCTACATGTAGTGCTTATTTGTGAGTGCTTTATATCAGAATGGTCACCATATACCTGGGATGAAACTGATATGAGGTGGTTGAAGTTCAAAGTTTCCATTTATTGAGGTGATTAATTAAAGTTAAGTATATTTACAGTTGATCGACATTGATCCTAGCTCAGCAGGCATCATGGCACTTCTGCAGCAAAGATAGAGAAAGAAAAACTATAAGAAAAATAAAAAAAGGAAAGACATGGTACTGCTACATCTTGTCATCTTAATAGAAGGTCATTTCAGTGTATTTGAAGTGATATAAATGATATCATCATGGTTATCTATCTGTAGAATGATCATTTGGAGCTATTTTTACTCATTTTTCCCTGGTAAGTCTGAGTTTGTATCAGAGTTTTGCCTTAGAGGGGTGGCATCCATTCCAAGAAATCCTTGATCTACAAATGGAAAGTTGGACTCTTATTGGGAATAGGAATGGGGACTCAAACATTCTTGAAACCACATAGCAGTAGGAGGTTTGACTTCTTTAAGCTTCAATGACTCGTGAAAGATAGCAAAAGATCTACACTGTCTGATAGTTATTTTTGTTTAGTTGAGAACTATCTTATAATAGAACCAATGCTTGCATCTAATGGTTGTTGTTTTTCAAAAAATATAACATTATTCATTTCTTTAGCGCACATCACATATAGGAGGTATGGACCTAAGGATATAACATGTCTGGATGCAGCCAAGGTGTTCCAAAACTTGGCTTGTGAGAGGAAGTCAATCTTGAGAACTTGGACCATTTGAGTCTTCCTAATATAAGCCTTATCCCTTAGGTATTAGTCTTAAGAAATTCACAAGGATGGGATTTATTTTGAAGCCGTAGTGCTTTTCCAGCCCAAAATACCATGAATTAGTGCCAAAGGCTCTCTTTTTGAAGCACAATTACCTAGCAGATTTTTAAGCCTTAGTGGAAAGGTTATTCAGTAATTGTGTCTTTGGGAGGTAGGAAGAACCCAGTGAAATAGTTAATGTATAAGCAAAGTGGCCCACACCTCCCTCATAAGAATAAAAGGTCTCTTTATAGCAAGAATCACTTGTTGGAGATCTTTCTAGCACTGTTGTGATTCGCTTATCAAAACTTTAAGAAAATGTATACAATTTAGTTTTCATCTTCTAAGCTTTTCGTAAATCCTATTCTGGGAGATGTTTGCCTTGAAATTGTATGTCCTCCAAGAAAACCAAGTTTGTCCAACCTTTGTCGGAACGAAGAAATTGACATGATATCAATGATGAGACTATAATGAGATTAAAGGAGACAACAATATGCTAGCTAAATGTTGAAACATTTGCTCTTAGTATATATTTTGCAAGGACATAACTTGCCTCTATAGGAACTTGTCTAATAATTGGTGAAGATCCATAAGGAATGATTTGTTATGGAGATAATTCAGCGTCAATTCCTCTTCTTCTCCCCCAACCCTGTCCCTGCTAGATAGAAGAAAAGAAAAAGTTTTGACCCATCTCACTGAAGGACGGAATGACCTGATTTATTTTTCAAGGAGCTGTGAAGTTAGTTTAACTCCTTTACGTAAGATGGATGTAAGAGTGAGCGCAGAAATGCCAATTGACATTTCAGTCTGGCTATATTTAGCTGCCTTTATGAGATAGGATCAATGTGAAAAATCCTATATCAGTGTAATATTTTTTGAGCTCATTTGCAAATTAAGCATATTGAAGCCTGGAGGGTATTCTACTCGTGCATGGCTAACATGAGGGCTATGTTGCTCGAACTCTTCAAAAATGTCAACGGGTGAGTGTCAGATTCTTCAGAATTAGTGTACTTGTGGAGAATCTGACACGGGTGCAACATCAAAAGTGAAGAGTCTGCACAACTTAGCATGAGGGTCATGACATTATTACTTAACTGTCTACGGCCTTACTGCTCCCAGGATTTCTGTTCAACGATAAAGATAGTACAACACGGGATGTGTACAGGTGCATGCACGAGTTTGAAGCCTTAATTGAAAGAAATCTGTTTTTTAGATGGAGAAGGGTAGAGGGGAGGACCAATCGTCCATCTAAGTTTGAAGCTGAAAGAATGGATCTTTTTTGGGTCAATATTAGTGCTAGTGGAGCAACATCCCGTGCCCCGTGTCTTCTCTTTCTTCTTCTATGGGTCCAACTAAACATTGCTTCTTTTGCGGTGACTTCACCCACTAAAGTCCAAACCATCTCAGTATCCCCCCACCCACACAGAGTCTAGACTACAGACGCTATCTCACAGTCATCAAAATAAAAGAGAAAAGAAAAAGTGACTCTGATTATAGTATGCCTGCTTGTTTTTCCTGCCTAATCGCTGATCACATTCTTCATGTTTTTGGTAGCAGTGGTTATCTGCAAGGAAGGATGAGAATGAATTTGGGCCATTTTCTGCTTGGAATATAACAGGAACCTTCAGAGGTCAGTATGCTTACTTGCTTTCTGGTGCTTATGTTGCATTTGAGTTTTGGGATATATTCTTTATGTTCTTTTACTTGTCTGATGACTAATTTCTTGTGAAGATAATGATAGTACCTAATCTGTTTTGTTAAATACACTGGGCTAAGAAGATAAAACTGATGCTATTGATTGAGCAGAACACATCTCAAAGCAAACGAAGAAATATCATACTTCCTTAAATAAATAAACTTTCCTTGCTACTACTGTCTTGAATCTAATAATATTTTCCTCTGAAATTTGAGCTGCAGGGTCTTGGAGGTTCCTAGATTCAAAGAATAGCTCTTCCCTTTTTCCTGATTTCAAGAAATCCAATGGAAACTCTGTCCTGGAATTGATTAGTACTCCTACAAAAATAACTGGTGTACACTATGTTCAGGTAGTTCTGTCATCATAATTATCACTCTTTATACAAATTTGTGTTTACTCGGGGACTTATTTTTCACGAACTTACTTGTCTCTCCGTATCAAAAGAAATGAAAAATAAAAAAGATGTTGTATCTCTGTAGTTTCTACCAGATGATGATTACTAGAATATAAGTTACCACCAAAAAGGAAAGAAGTTACTTTACTGAAATTGGATGAAATACACCACCTTCATTTGTCTTTTTTTTTTTTAATCTCAGAAAAAGGAAGTCTTGCACAACAAATTGCATGCCATGATTGATTGTGTTGCTTGTTTTCTCATCTGACAAAGAATGGGGAGTCATAAACTGTTATTGTTGATGTAAGCCTGTAACTTTGAAGTCTCTATTCCATGTTAGTCTTGGTTTTAGAGATGACTAAAAACTCCCTTAAGAAGATTGCTTATATCATGATTATTATAGAGCCTATGTCATTTACCCAAATCCAAAGCTTGTACTTTGGTTGGATATAATATTTCAGCTAGAACAAATTTTTATTTAACATGCCTACTAGAATCACGAGCAGAGTATCTTCCATTTATTGCTGTGATTGATAGTCTTTAATCATGGTGGTGCATGATGGTATTCCTGACAGCTATGTGGTTACCGTAGCAATTGCCATTTTAAGCTCGAAAATCTGAACCTGATAGGCAAAAGTCTAATGTGCTTATGCCCTATTGCTAGGCTTTTGCGATGTATTATGCTCCTTTGATGAGCTTTTCAAAAGCTGTGTTATAATTCTTGTGAATTCAAAATTTTCTTTGCCGGCTACAATTAGTAGTAATGTTGAGTGGAGCACTTTATCTTCCTCAGTTGAATATACTTTCTATGATGACATCACTTATTTCAATTACATTATCGTCATATAATTTAATGTTGCCAACAACAGGGAGTAATAATTTTCCATGATATTTTTTGACAATGAACGTGGGGGTGCTCAAATCAGAGTAGAAGGTGTATATGTATGGCCATTCAGACAACTTCGGATGGTAGCTCACAGGTACTAATTTTGTCACTTGGCTGAAAGGAAATTCTTTGCGTATATACGTCTAATCACCTATCTTGCTTTATGGTAGAAATTGATGTAGAAAGGTTCGTTAATAGTAGAACGAAAATAAAGAGCTTTATAAATTAGAAGTACTCTCAACTAATATTTTATAATTCAAAGCTATATTCACTTTCTTATTGAGAGATTGCAATCTGAAAATTGTCTTTATGAAGTTCATGACAGTAATATCACACATGAGACGTAGAGGCTTAGGACTTGGGTATTTAAGTGTTGATTTTGGTTATATCAGGTTATGAATAGGCATAAAAGATATGGTGAAGGATTATGACCTCGGGTTAGCTTTGTGAAGTGTTGTTGAGAAAGATAGTAGAAAGTGTATTTCTTAGGAAAATAGTTGTAAAGGAAAAGGAAAATAATTTCCTTCTAACTATTTGTTTTAAGACTATACCTTAATGTTATGGGTTTGGGCATAGTTAGTTGATTGGATTGATTAAATTGATCCAATGATTCTGTAGACTAAGGTTTGAATCTCAGAGAGGGAAAAATTGAGTGACTTCTTCTCTATTGCTCAAGTCTTGGTGGATAGAGTCATCCGGTACTAGTATTGGTAGGAAATGCCAGAATATAATATAGCAGTGAGTCACATGCATGTTGGTCCGGCCACCACTGTTATAAAAATACTTTATTTTGGAAATGTTTCTAGTCACTTTTTCCATAATGGCCCTCCAACTTTTTCCATAAATTCCCTGCATACAAATGCTGAGGAAATTTTAACTTTTGGTACTATTGTTTGCTTTTGTAGCAACCGAACTGTAACTCAGGTGTCAGGTATTGCATTGAGAAACAATGTAAGATAACAAAACAAACTATATACAAAACATCTTTATTTCCTAGGATTAGTTCTTATTGTTGAGACTCTTTCAAACAGAAGGAGCTCAATTTGACATCTAACTTATTAACTGAAATAACCAAATTGAGAGCAGAGACTTGTGGTTCATGTGTCCTTGGTCATTTTTAACGTGACACACAAACCTCCATTGTGTAATGTGAATAGAAAGGCAAGCCTGCTCATCCATTAAGAAGCTTAGTCTAATTATCAAGTACCCCACCCCACCTCTCTCTCTATCTATCTATCTATCTATCTATCTATCTATCTCTCCCTCTCTCTATCTATCTACCTCTCCCTCTCTCTATTTATCTATCTCTCTATCTATCTATCTACCTCTCCCTCTCTCTATTTATCTATCTCTCTTTCTCTCTCTCTCCGTTTTAGTTCAAGCTGGCATCGAGTTGGGTAGTAAGAGATTAGTCATGCTTAGGCTCTGATCTAAAAATCCATCCAAAAGCTCTTGGTCTACGACTTATGTAAATTTAAACTATTGCTTCAGTCTCACGCATTACAAGCCTGTAGATGGTATTAGTATTTGGAATGCTTCATCAACTGACATTTATGCTTCTTTTTCAGCAGCAAAGAGGGTGACTTTGGCCAGGAAGATGATTATCTGTTATCAAATCCTTATCATTTGGTATTAATCATGACCATGTTTTATTTGCCTTTGACGTGACAATTTATGACATCTGTACTTGTGGTTTTGCTAGCACTGAGCATGATTACTTTAAATTTCTCCATTGCTGTTATGTATTTCCCTTTATATTTGAATTTGATAATGCTCTGTCACTGTCACTGACAAATTGAAAGTTTTTATCCATGAATGACATGATTTCTCTTGTATACAATATTGAGACAATGCGCACATAATAAAGCAAATTTGTTGCTCATGTTTTTATACAAAAAAAGAAAAGAAACTATCACTCATTTTTATGGAATTTTCCTTCTAGTGGTGATTAATAGAGGGAACTACTTGTTCCATATTAAAAAACAAGAAATATTGGAGGCAACTTCTTGTATCGTTCACACACCACACTCCCCCTTCCAATTTGTTCCTTAATAAATTTTATTTCCCAACTTAAAAGGGTCTGACATCCTTCTTAAGAAAAAGAACCTTAAAAGGGACTGACATGGTCTGACAAAAGTTGACAATATATCTTGACAAGCTCATTGTCTGCAAATGGTCAACTTCTACTTCAATGCCCATGTAGTCACATTTAGCTTCTTTGTGATCAAAATGGACAGAAAATCAGGAAGCTCTTCATCTTTTTATGTTTCATAATGGCAGCTAAGAGACTGAGCCATTTAGTTAAATAGACTTCAATTAAAAAAGGAGATGTTTTTTTTTAGCTCGGGGAATTATCTGTATTCTAGGTAATAAGTTATGATAACAAATTTTGATTTACATTCTATTCAAAGAATTCTAATCAAATATTGAATGTCAATTTTTATCAAATGATAATATCTTTCTTTATCTTACCTTTCCTGCACAGCTTGGAACTTTCTCATCTCAGGTCTTCCAAGAGTCGCCCCGAGATAAGATTTGGAAACAGAAACACTGTAATAATGATTACTCAACCTTGATCCAATTTAGCTTTTAAATCATGACTTAAACTTTGTATCTTTGTTCCTGCAGCGACTATTTATGAGATGGAAAACATTGTAATGTTGAAATTGCAGCACAAATTTCTCAGTGTCATCTTCCACTAATGGTACTTGATTTTTCTTCTTTACCTTGTTCATCTCTTTGCCCGGTTTTCTCCCTTATTTTATGTAAATCCATTTTGAACTAAACTCTGGATTCTGCATTCATGCTGCTCCCTTTCTATCATTTGATGATAACTGCTTATTAACTTCCTCTAATTCTGTTTGTCTCTGGTTCATGTTTACATTGGATATTATTAGTTTTTAACGTAGTTTTAACTTCCATATTGATGTTAGTTGAGAACTTCCTATCATATCCTTTCAGAAGCTCTAACTTTGCCTTTGTTGCATTTCCTTGGAGCATCGTGTATGCCCTAATAATGCAAAACAATAGATATTGATGCATTGTGCTTTCTACCCATGATCTTTAATTAGTATACAGCTGTACATGAGCCAAAATGCAGTTGGTCCAAACCCGTGGGAGATTTTATGAGTAGCATGTATCAATAGAAATTCAAACTTATCCTTTAGTTTGAGGAAATACTTGGGAAACAAGTGATTTATCTTAAGTTACTTGTCTTTTTCCAGATGGAGATCAAGATCATTATCATCTAGAAGGATTGATGGAGAGCCCTTCAGTGGATGATGATGGAGACTGTTTCTCCCCCATGCTATTGAATGCCACTTCTATCAATATAGAGGTTTACTACAACAAAGCAGTTAACTACACGTTGATGGTCACTTTTGTATCCTCCAAGAGTTGTTATTCATTGATGTTATTTTCTTCTATGAACTGCATTTCTGTGTATTCCTTAACTTCTTGAAACCTAGGTTTCTTTTCTTCAAGTGCTCCTTCTCATTCGGCAAATGGAACATAGCAATACCCAATCAGTAAGAATACGACTTTTTCTGTTACATTCAATGACATAAGTCTTCCCATGTTACTATCTTGCTGTTGCAATGTGTCAAATCAAATGAATGATGCCTGATAATTTTTTTACAGGGAGCTGCCAAAGTTTCAATTTTGATGATCGGGCAACAGGGAATAATTGATGCTTATCTTTGTCTTCTACATCTGACTGCAGGCATACTTGTTGGTAAGTTTGATGGTAGCTATTATCTAAGTCATTGCAGCCAGCACATTTAGCTGGTTTTATTATCTAAAAGTTGTATAGTGGTAACAATGAGGTAGCCCTCTAGGGATAAACATGGTATTGGTTAGTAACTTTTTATCAAGTCATTTCTATGTCATGCGTTGCCTCCCCGTAACCAACTCTTAGAAGTTTGTATATTTTCCCTAAAACAGACTCTCTATAAAATATTCTATTTTTGTTGTTTCTAGCGGCTCTGCGCTCTGTTAATAAAATCTCCTCCCCCCTCATTCTTTACAGAATCGCTGTTCAATGCTTTTGCAACCGCTGCATTTTTCAAGTTTGTTGTCTTCTCAATATTTGAGATGAGATATCTTCTCACTATATGGAAGGCAAATAGACCTATGACTAGTGGAGAGGGCTGGCAAGCAATGAGACGTGAACTGTCAGTTCTGTACAGCCGCTTCTGTAAGTATCCCTTGCTGAAATGTGAACATGTGCATAGAATTAAACTGACTCATCAGCTATATATGTGTCTGTACCTTGAACGTGTCTGGCTGCAGGGTATTGCTCTAGTGAAAGGGCATATTAGATGCAACAACATACCTAGTGTAATCCGATAGACCCATGGTTCAAGTAAAGGGAAAGGGGAAATTAGATGTTGAAGAGTAAATAATGCATTTGAGTTTTTCCAGTAAAAGTTTTCTTTGACCTAATCGCACCTGCTTTGATATAAGTTAATGTATTAACACATCCTGATTCTATTCCATTTCTGTACCTAGCATAGGAGGATGTAACCTCTGATTTTTCAATAATTCATTCAGTGCTCAACTGTTCTTCAGAAAATTTGTAATTTCTGATCTGACATAGCGGTTTTTAAGATAAAAATCAGTATTTAGATTGCAAAATTTAGCAACAAATTAATATTTTCGTGTTCAACATACTACATAGTGCTTGGTTTGGTTCAGATGGGTGTCAAGGGCCCAAGGATAAAAGAGATTTTATGACGTTCTCTTTATGTCATTCTAACCTCATTAGACATAGTGAGCCAAAGAACTATGAAGTAATTCAAGAGAATATAGTCATGCAAATTTTGTAAGGAAAACACAAAAGTAATTTCATTAGTTCTTTTCTCCCTCTGTCTCGTGACAAACTTGATCCATGTCAGACATTAGTATCATTGTCATGGACAAGCTGCTCATATCTCTTTTGTTTTCCAACATTGTTTTGCAGATGGGATCCTTTTAGGTGGAATTTTAATCATGTATGAATTCCATAGGTTTCTGCGGCCACTCCTTTTCCTTTTACACTCTTTTTGGATACCTCAAATTGTAACTAACGTTATTCGTGACACGAGAAAACCGTTGCATCCTCATTACATTTTGGGAATGACTGTTACTCGGCTAGCAATTCCACTATATGTCTTTGGTTGTCCTCACAATTTTATGCGCATAGAGCCCGACAAAAGTTGGTGCATCTGTTTGGGAATTTTCATGGCAGTGCAGGCATTAGTTCTTCTTTTGCAGCACTATCTTGGATCTCGGTGGTTCATTCCACGACAGGTTTTATTCACTCTTTTTGATTTTCCGATGATATAGATTATGTTATTAGAAGTGAGAAATCAACTGCACATATTAAGTTTTCCCTGACCTATCTTTTCGGATTTTAGAATACAAGGTAGATGGTTTAGACAAAAAAATACTCTTTATAAAGAACCATTTAATCATCTATTAGTTTTGTAGTGACCTATCTTATGTAAGTTTTGGTGATGTGTTGCAGATTTTACCTGAAAAATATAGTTATTACAGAAGATTTGACCAGAAAGGAAATCATGCTACTGACTGTGTCATTTGCATGACTGCTATTGATCTCACTCAACGTTCAAATAATTGCATGGTAATGCAGCTTGTATTACTCTTTTCTCGCTATAATGTGGAATTCCTATCAAATATGATTTGATTTTACTAATGGAAGAAAAATCCATATGGTTATAATGTGCCAACTGATGTTCAGGTGACGCCCTGTGATCATTTCTTTCATTCGGGTTGTTTGCAAAGATGGATGGACATAAAGATGGAGTGCCCAACATGCCGACGCCCTCTTCCTCCAGCCTGAACAGATGTTTTTTTTTTTTTTGAATTCCTGTTAATATAGAGCAGCTGACATCACCACCCTGTCAAATGAGGTAAAATGGCTGTTCATGAATGTGTTTTAAACACTACGTAGGGTTTAAATCCCCAGTAGAGACAAAAGATACTAGGTGATTTCTTCCATCTACCAAGCCTTGGTGGACAAGAGTTACCCGATACCTGTGTTGGTGAGTAGATACCCAGTGGAATAGTCAATGTATGTAAGCTAGTCCAAAAACCACCATCATAAGAAAGATAAAAAGGACACTTGCGCCGTACATAAGTTATGTGGAAGTTCAGTGTGTCCATGAGTTATTGAAAAGTTAAACAAGTTGTCTGACTAATAGCCTGTTTAGTCAAGCTTCCAAAATTTGCTTATTTTTAAAAGTATATTTTCTCAGAAAAAGTACTTTTGGGTAGAGTAGCAATTTTGTATTTAGCTATAGTCAATTTGAAATCCCACTTTTACAATATTAGAGTAACAATTTATGCTTGACGAAGGTCCCAGGGGTGCTTCCGGAGGAAAAGCAACTTTTGAGCTTCTTGAAAACAACTTCTGCTACTATTTAGAAGTATTTCTTTTCCCTTTGGCCAAACGCCTCAATTCTCTAAAATGAGCATTTTGGCTATCCTAGAAAACTTGGCCAAATAGGCTATAAAATGCATATTGTTGTGATTATTCTCCACTCTATAGATAGAAAGGTTCCTTCTTCCTTGGATCCAGAACGAAAAATATGTTGTGACTGAGCTTTGTATTTTTTCCTCAGGTTGGTATCGAAGTGGATCAGAGCATTCTTGAGAAATCTTAAGTAGGTTTTATGAAAATTTTAACGCAGAAACACCAGATTGCCGTGTGCAATTCTTGTGATGTACATTATGGTCATTCTAGTTTTATTCAAGATGATAACATTCTTGTTTTCTCTTGTATTTCATTACATTTTCTTTGAGATATTGGAGGGAAAGCAAGTTGGGAATTGTAGTCTTATAATCAGCACCTTGCATAGTTGAATTACAGGTAGATAGCAGTGATGATTTTTTTCACAGGAACAGTTGTGTGTACAGTTTGCAGATTTTCTTGTACTAAATACTATGGGTTCCTCCTACAGAATTTGTTTTAATTTATCCAATAAGTGATGAAATTGTAAACTAAATTCAAGTGTTGGTCAAAAATGACCTGGAATTAGAATTATTATGTGTAATACTTGGGAATATTTAAGGCTTTTCATTTGCTTATGTACTACTCATGAGATCTCATTTGGAATATTGAGGGAAGGGACTTGTCTCACCAAAGCTCTGATTGGTTGGTTGGGGAACAAGTTATCTCCGGATTGTTATTCCACCCTCAATATGGGATAAAACAACACTATAATCCCGGGATAACTAATCTCGGAGTAAGTTATCTTGCGATTTTATTCCAACCAAACATGGAATAAACTTCTCCATGTTACAAATCCACATTTGCAATAAACAATTGCATCTAGTTGATATGCAAGTAACCACAGAAGAATTAAATCTAAATGAAATATACAGTACAAGAAAAATATGGAATTACAGAAGAATTCACTATGTAGGTAGCAACTTGATTAAGATTTTTCAAGAATGAGAATCATGTTTTGGGACAACACATAATAGCAGCAGCATCAAAGTTAAATAACCAACATAAGAAAAACTTCATCACACACCATATTTACAGAATTACTATTGACTTTATTCTTTTTTCACATTGGCTACTAAATTTTAAAAAAAAAGTTCAAGGAAAACTCAAGCTAGTACTAATTTGTCACATTTTCAGTAGAACCAACACATGAAAACAGTATCAAGTTCCACAATGAAATGCTAAACAGTCAATGGGATGCTCATCCACAGCATCACATTCCTTCTTGCTTCTCTGAAGAGGCTTTTCTGGCAAACAATTTCGACGATCATCGTACACTATGCCCTTTGATGTCAAGTTGCTGCAAATACCTTGCTCCTCACAGAAATAGTTATAAGAGAATGTGAAGTTTGAGAGCTTAGGTAATACACATATTCCCTCTGGTACAGTTCCACTAAACATGTTATGTGCTAAATTTAGTAGCTCCAAGTGAGCTAAGCCAGCAATAGTATAAGGTATTGTCCCTGCTAACTTGTTGTTGCTCACATCAAGAACTTTTAGCTTGTACAAAAATCCCACTTCAGGAGGCAAACACCCTGATAAGCTAGTATTAGTAAGGAGCAACTCTTCTAAGGTGTTTGCAAAGTTGGCTATGCTTGGTGGTAAGCATCCTCCAAAGTAGTTATTAGCAAAAACCACAACAGAAGCAGAGCTTGATCCTAAATTTGAAGGGATCACGTTAGTTAAACGGTTATTGTTAACAAAAATAGCATCGAGATCTTTGCTAAAAAGTGGAGGAGGCAATGGCCCTTCAAACTCATTGTAGCGAAGATCAAGATATTTCAAGGAAGGTAGAGAGAGGACAACGTTAGGAAAAGGTCCTACGAATCTGTTGTTACTGAGATCAAGCTCATGCAAGAGAGTGAGGTTGGATAAAGAGAGTGGGAGGATTCCACAGAAGCGATTGCTGTTTAGGTGCAGCAACGCTAAGTCATTGAGAAGACCGAGTTCCTCAGGTAGGAAACCGGCTATATCAGCATGGTTCAGATCAATGCCAGCAACAACTTGGAGTTTGGTGTTATTAGGGAATGGCGCGCAATATATGCCAGTGTAGTTGCAGACTGAAGGGCCAACCCAAGTAGAAGTGAAGTTGTTAGGATCAGAGTAGATAACACGTTTCCAAGCTTGAGAGCAATGTAGGCTTTTTGCAGCCTCGGGTTTTTTATGCCCTTAACGGAGGAGGAATGGCTGTGTTTGGCTGCTGAGTTGTTGAACACATTGGAGGTAAGACTTAGAAGCAAGATAACAAAGGCAGTAGTGGTAATGGGAAAGGAAAATGAAGCCATTTTTGTTAATGACTAGTAATGCAAGCATTAATCAACAGCCTCTGCTTGGTTTTTGTAAGGTGAGATATCCTTTCATTTTCAAATACTTTTTAAGGTCCTCTGGCTAATGATATAACTACTACCTCCTGTTAGGACTAATGCATCCACAGTGCATTTTACACAACAACTGAAATAACAGCAACCTAACTACTCTAAGAAATAGCAGCCAACATAATGATGTCTTTTTTACAATGTTCTCACATCTTTATCAGATGGTTCGAACGAAATTTCTTGGATTCTAGATCCATCAACAAGATGTGCAAATTCAACGTTAACAATGATTATGATATTTGCAGATAAAGTTAGAGTTAAGAGGATGTGAATGACATAGACTTCCTCCTTACAGGTAGCTTTCTCAGTTGTTTGAAGTGGGATTGAATAAGGACACAGTATAGGTAAGGACAGGATCTTAACTTGAAGTTAAAGCAAATGACTTTGTTTCAACAAAGTTCTAAGGTGATAAGAATTTGTGTTGGGGTTAGCCCTCAGCTAGAGGAGTTTTCATCAAAGCATTAACTGGTACAACAACAACTATATTGTCTAGTTGAATGATGGATTACATCTATCCTAGAACAGCCAAGATCCTATTGCTCAATGCTCGTATTATACGAATTGTATAATCTTTTGGCATTTTGCTTGCTGTAATCTCAGTATGCACTATCATTCAGCAAACTTTATAACAATTTCTGCATAAAAGACAACTATAACTAGAAGCAGTTTCAGAGCTCCATAGAAACAAGAAAAACTTCAAGAAAGTACTGTTCCAGAATAAACTTGCAAGAGAATGCCAACCAGTGTGACATAGTTTGGGAAAATTATTTAAAAGCACTGGACAACCAAGGAAATCTACACAACCAAAGGACAGTTTTCGTCATCATCATTCATCATCATATTAGATTAGCCACCACCACCTGACCCATATTTCTTTCCAAACATAATGAGCTGCAGCTTATCGTACCCGGCTAGAACACCTGCACCAGCAACAGCACGTAGAATGTTTGCTCCAGCACCTTTGAAGAGGGATTTAGTGCCTTCATTCTTAACAATCTGAGAAAATGCATCCATTGAACCCTTGTACTTGACTGCTTCTCCAGAAGTCATCATCATTCTTCTACGCACTGTATCAATTGGGTAAGAAGCCAAACCAGCACCAATAGTGATACCCCATCCCAACAAGAAACTCGCGCAAAAAAACTATCCTGTAAAAAAAACAGAATATTGCAGTAGTGTTATACCAGCCACATAAAGGACACGGAAACTCAAGTTTATAGAAATAGAGATGGCAAATCCATCCTTCAGTTCTAAATGTTGACGGTATGACCCAACAGATGAGGGACTGATCACACATAAGTCATAGGCATGTAGTGAAATGGTTAATTCAAGAGTATAACCTGCCTGTGTTGAATCACCAAAATTTGAAAAACATGTAATCATATCTCAAACGATAAACTTCTACATATGCATAATAAATCATTGACGAAAGGGAGGAGAAGCAACAGAATATTTGGTGAAGTTGTGGGGTGCAGCACGCATGTCAGAAGGACAAAAAAATTCAGCATATGGGATAAGAGTGCTTAAAGTATCAATTTACAAAATAATGAGAAAATTGGACCAGAATTAGGATTTCCGATACCTGCATGTCACCAACTAGAAGTACTGGTTTAAGTGAATCGTACATTCCAAAATACAGACCACGGTAAACAATGATTCCCACACATGAGATGGTGAATCCACGGTAAAGCCCACCAATACCATCTGATTTGAGAGTTTTCCTATAAACGTCAACCAAACCATTAAACTGCCTCTCACCACCCTTTTTTGAAGCCTTATTATCATTAGCAAGGCGTGTTCTTGCATAATCCAAAGAATACACAAAGAAAAGAGATGAGGCACCAGCTGCACCACCAGATGCCAAGTTTCCTGCAAACCACTTCCAGTAGCCATCCCTGTCTTTCTTGAAATTAAACAGTCTTTTAAAGTAATCTTTAAAAGCGAAATTCAAGGCCTGCAAAAACAAATTCAGGAATTAATGAATCTGAACGACGAAAAATGCTGCAATAGTGACCACAAATTTAACTACTCAAATGGACCTACACTACTTTCCAAGTCCTCTTCTTTATAAAGTGTAACAATATAAAGAAAAATTTAAATAATAAAAAATTGCAGGAATTAATGATCCCCAAGGACACAAGATGATGTAGGGATGGCCATGTAATTGTTTATAAACTACTCAAATGTACCGAATACTCTCAAGTTATCCTCTTCTTAGATTTTATTGCAATGCATATCACTGGAGAGATGCATAAAGTTTCAGCAAAATCATTATAACAAATAAATCAAAGCATTTTTGAAATGATTGCAAAATGTATTCACATCCAGGGCTTACCCTTGGTGGACACAATAAGGTTTACCAGCCACCACGAAGATAGTTAAGATACAAACCAACAACGCACATCCTTAGAGAGATCATGAGGTCTCAAAATAGAAGAAATGATATGGAAAAATCAGTTCACATGTTCAATGTTTTGTTGTAGTATTATCTTAAAGACAGCCTTGTAGGTAAATAACCAGAGACTTTGGACTAAAAAGGGATTGATGAAAAAGTTAACTAGCAAACTAAATTGTAGACACTGAATAGTAGGCAAGGTCAGTTAACCTGAGTGGGGAAATATCTGATGACATTTGCAGTATTGCCTCTCCAAAGAGCAAGGACGCCTTCATCCTTGATAGTTCTCCCAAAGCAGTCTGAAATCCCTTTATAAGGTTCAGAAAGTCTACCAGCCTTTATCATCTCATCCTGATTCTGAATCAAAAGCTTGACTCTCTCTATTGGAGCTGCAGCTGTCTTAGACACTGCAGCAGAAACCCTCCCATGAGAAAATCCACGACAAAACTGTTAGCTTTCTTCTCTTCAGATGGGGCCTGTATGAGAATAGGAATGCCTAATTGACGAACTTTCAGATTAGCGGCTTGGCAATTTGTCATGCAAGCACCCCTAGTACTTCATTGACATATCCACCAGTCATGTTGTATGAACCAGCATACTTAGAATGCGTGTGGGGAGATATTAGAGAGAACAGGTGTGAATGCCCATGTATTTTCTGAAATGCAGTAGGAGGAGCTGGACCATCCCCCATGTTTGTAAATCAACACGGTGATCTGCAAAGAAGAGATATAGTAACTGAAGTATTCTTAAAAGTACAAATAAGTGGAGTAGGGAAGCTTCCTATAAGCAAGGAACCAAATAATTAAGCTACAATGTGGAGTTTTCAGTTCAAAAACTGGAATACAGAAATTCAATCACTAAGCCGTCAAACCCCTACCAATAAAAGCACATCCTCACAGACATTGGGACAAAATAGGAAATCGAAGCAAACACAATAGAATATTTACCAAACAATTCAACATAAACACACTTAGAAATAGCTATTTGCAATTACTGTGTATTGACAGAAATCAACAAAGGAATCAGGTAAATACTTTGGATAGGAGAAACAAGGGACTACAACAATAACAACATACCCAACGTAGTCCTACAAAATGGGATCTGGGGAGAGTAGATTGTACGAAGACCTTATCTCTACCTCACAAGTAGATAGGTTGTTTCCGATAGACACTCAACTCAAGAAAAACAATCCAAAAAAAGAAGTAACGTAAGTACAAGAAACACCAGATAGTAACAAAACGGAAACTACAACAAAACAATACAATTGATCAAGGTACAAGAAACAACATATAGTAACAACAATCGAAGGACAAGATACTACAGAAGCAATACTACATCTACTAATAATGAACGAACAGCAAGAAAGCACAATGCTACCTACTAACCTTCTATCCTAATAGATAGACGTGTAGTAATTTAACACCAGGACGTCACCTCAACATGCAGATTATACATAAACAACCAAGATATTTACCAATACCATCTACAAAAACAAATATATTTTCATTTTACAAGTTCTAACTCAAATCAGAAGTATAAAACCTCAAAACTAATCATAGAAAAGCAAATGAGAAATGATCTCAAACTGTTCTGAACCAAACTATATAACTCACTCAATAAGCAACCAATCCCAAACGGGATAACTATGATCCATCAACCATACAAAAACACAGTAAATCACAATTGCGTACTAAGACATCAATAATCAAAGTTCAATGAACTTTTCCTAACAAAATTCTAAGCTAGATGAACTTGACGATCAACTGATCTACTGATCCGATAAAGTTGACAAGTAAACAAAATTTATATAAGCAATATTTACACACAGACAAGGTGTTTCTACGTGTATAGAGACTGAAAAACGATACCTGAGAGAGAGCGAGAGGTTTCGTTCCCACCTCTGAGGAGAGCAGAAAGTAGCAATATTTTTTGGAAGAAGCTGAGTGAGTATTTTTAATTTTAGCAAATGGAGTTTCTAGAAGCTACATAGGACTAGGGTTTCCAAATTATTGACTCATCTGACCCTCTTTCTCCGCCAATATTATCCTAACTGCCATTTTCGCGCTTCATTCAACAGTCTCTTTTTATAGTCATCCATAGTCTACTATGGTGGCGCTTCGACTAAGCTTGTCTCTCTCTATTTCCACAAAAGGGGTAAAATGAAAAATATAATTATCAAATCCTATTTTCTTTTTTTTTTCTATTTTATATAGCAATATTTTCTTCTTTCTTTTTAACATATATAGTATAATCATATCATACAGGTCAACTTAACTAATAGCTCATGGATGTTATAAACTCAATTTGACCAATAGCTCATGGATGTTATAAACTCATATCTGACTTTTGGCACAATTTAAATTAGATTTATGTATTATATTAAGGATATTGAAAGGAGATAGTAACATACTACTTAAAAATTAATTAGATACATATAACATCCCAAAACAGATAAAACCTTTTATAAATTGAAATGAAGAGAACACTTGTGCAAGTTGTCCCAAAATTAACATAAATTATTGGAGAAGTTCTAAGTAAAGTTTCACATTGTAGCGAATATAGTTACAATCGCTGATCAGTAGAAGTTTGCTTCCTACTCAAATTATTTGAGAGAAATGCAAGTCACACAGGAATTCAAATGTTCACAACACTAGTTATATGTTGTTTTTGGATACAAATTACACATACAAGCCTAGCCTATCTTTCCTGAAAAATAATTTTGGAAAGACGGAGGCAGCAGCAATTACAGTTCTACAGATTCATTAATATCATTAAGCTTTGTAGGCCAATCCCCACAACGCCTTGATATATGAGCATGAACGTATACAGTTTCGTAAATCAATGAGGCTTTGATACATTGAACTGCTTCAGGGCGGCGCATTTTTCTACAGACCGTCTCTATGAAGAACACAAGGAAGTTTTTTGCTTTGCCAGCAACTGCCTAAGCTTTTTAATCAGCTGAGGATTTGAGCACATATAATCCTGGAATGATTCCCTCAGGCTTTTCAACATGTTCTTATAATCTTCAGTGTGGTCTATGTTAATTAACTTGGTGAATAGGTTCTTCCAGAGTTCAACTTTCCAGTATCTGAAAGCAGAATGGAGAATACGAAACATATTACATAAGAATAAGCAACTGGAATTTTGCCATTTCGTGTGGACCATAATGACTTGATAGTAGTATATACCAAACCATCGGAAATTCAAACTTAGAAGACAATGCAAGTGTTAAGTACATAATATGGACACAAGATATGCCAGCAACAAGCAGTGGAGCAAAGACATACCGCTTAAAAGGCAACTTAGGTTGATAACTATGGCCACCATGGGGAGAAGGTCTTCTCTCAATCTCCATATATGAATTGTGAAGCATCATATGTACAATAACACAGAGACCATATGCATCCACCTAGTATCCCCATTAGATATCAAAAATCTAGTTTCCACTCAGCACCAGTTTAATCATCTGGATTATAAAGTTGCCAGATCTTGAAAGGCACTTACCTGATACTTCCATGGCTTTTTTTCTTGCATTGGGATGCAGCGGAAACCAGAAGTTCGACTGTCCCCTATAAACTCGGTCTGGTCAGGGAAGAGACTCAGGTCTATGCCCCCGTCCCCAGTCGACAAGGCTAAGTCCCTGGAAAATTAAACTGTGAGAGTCTGCCAATGTTTCATAAATATTACCAACACAACTGCGCAGAAATTACCTGTTCGCTCCATGGACCAGTACGCTGACGAAAATTTTCTAAGTCTTCTGCCAGATCGTCCCTGAACAGGCACGATAGCATATACTTCATTAGAGAGATATCCCTAAATTACTTGCTTTTCACAGTTCAACAATTCAAATAATATTTTGAATTGTCCTAAAATTGGTCCAATTTCCCAAAGCAAAGAGTAAGTCTTTCCTTATTTAACTACTACTACACCTCAAACCCAAACTATTTGTAGCTGGCAATATAAATCCTCAATATACACTCTGCTCCATTTAATAAAATAAAATTTAAATCTCACCTTAAAAATCCATTTTTAGATAAAATTAGGGCACTTAAATTGGGTCAGTTGAAGTTTTCATCTGAGATCCTTGGAAGGCTTCCTAGGAGTTCATTAATAGATATCAAGAATTCTCCTTTTAACCTTGAGATGCAAAAATAACTATTGCTCAAAAGCATTTCAAATATTTCATTCTAATCCGTTGTTTAAGCAATTATTGTGAAAGTTAGAACTCCATATAGAAGAAAGCATTAACAGCAACCCAACCATAGAAAAATTGACCTGAAGGTAACTTTGAAGACATTAACAACCATGAATTTCTTTTCTTCGTTAATCCATATAAACAACAGAAATTGTAAGCAACCTACAAGTTCAGATTTTTCAACCTCATGCCAATGTATGTAACATCTTATCATGCCAGATGGAATTCAAAAGGTATCAGTCCTACCAATTACACTTTTTCAGAAGGATAAGAAAACCAAAAAGTGAGTAAAACCGTAGAAGTTGTACGATGCAGACACTCTCTGGTTAACTCTCCCCTATTGATCAAGTATTAACATGTAAGGCTTAAGCTTAGAATGAGTAATGTCTTTCATGTTTATAAGTGAAATGAAGAGATCACTTTTCGCAATAACTTATCTCCCAGGAGCATTACCTATCCAGGAGGAACTTACAACTTAGAGAAGCAACCTACCTCAGAGCAATCTCAAGAACAAAATAACCCACCCCTTACTGTTTCCAATGCTTAATTTCCTTTCTTGGAATATTAGAGGGATCGGGTCCAGTGGATATATTGAAAGACTCATTCTTTTTCAACAACTTCACTTACCTCTTTTATGCCTCCAAGAACTTCTAGTGGATAGTAGCAAACTAGAGAAATTCAAAAAGGAGACTAAGGATGGATCATAGCTTCTTCAATATTAACAACAAGATATGGATTTACTGGAACCACGAGATCATTGTAGACATCATACAAGATAAAGATCGACATGTTCTTATTAAAATTTCCATAATGATGGGCCATCCATTTTCCTGTCAATTATCTATGCTAAATGTTCAGAAGACTTGAGAAGAGAATTGTGGGCGGATCTCAAAACTATTGCTAACACTGTTCAAGGTCCCTGGGGTGCTATTGGGGACTTCAATGTCATTTGCACGGCTGAGGAAAAATGGGTGGAAGACCTTTCACCCTTGGAGAAAGCTTGGACTTCCTAGACTGCCTGAGTGAGTGTGGGCTTCAAGATGCAGGATATTCTGGTGCTAAATTCACTTGGTGCGACAACAGGGATCCCCCTAACACTATATGGAAAAGGCTCGACAGATTAGTTTATAATACCAATTGGTTTGATGATTACAACACGACTAGTGTGTCCCATCTCTCAAGGACATGCTCAGATCATGCCCCTTTGTTGGTCAACATGAACAACATTGCTCCCCAATGCATTAAATATTTCAAATTTCTCAACGTTTGGACTGAACATGAAAACTTTCTTGGTACCATTCAAAGGTGTTGGGAAGAACTAGTAGTGGGAAATCCTATGTATATTTTACATCAGAAGATCAAAAAAACTTGTAAAATGCTCAGTCTCTGGTCTAGAGAGACTTATGGAGACATCTATAAGGAGCCAAAAAGACTGGAAGCCCAAATGAAAGTACTGGAAGAAAACAGTGTTATGAACAACACTAAGGCCAATAGATGTGAACTTTCTAGATGCAGAGCTGAGTTCACAAAATATTTGAAACTTCAAGATGCCATCCTAAGACAAAAGGCTAGGGCCAAATGGTTAGAGGAAGGAGATGCCAATACCTCTTACTTTCACAGCACTATTAAAGATAGGAGAAGGAGACTCTCTTTAAAGAAAATTATGAATGAGCAGAATCAATGGCTTGAAGGAAATGATCAAATTGTTGAAGGAGAAGTGAGCTTTTACCAAAACTTGTTTAGCCGTGAAAGTGTCGCTATAGTTACTGAAACTATCAACTATTTACCAAGGTGTATCACTGATGAGGATAATGAGATGCTGAGTGCTCTGCCAACCCTTCAAAAAGTCAAAGAGTGTGTTTTCTCTTTGGATCCAGATAGTGCACCGGGGCCAGATGGACTCAGTGAACGCTTTTATCAAGCAACTTGGAACATAATAGCTTCTGATGTCCACAAAGCTATTATTTCCTTCTTCTCAGGTGAAATCTTTCCAAAAATTTTACTCATACTTGTTTAGTTCTTATTCCGAAAGATTGATCACCCTCAAAATTTCTCTGATTTAAGACCTATTAGCTTGTGCAATGTCTCTAGTAAAATAATCTCTAAGATTCTCAATGCAAGACTTGCTAGTATTTTACCTAGAATTATTTCTAAGAATCAAACTGGGTTTGTTAAAGGCAGGGCTATTTCAGAGAATATTATTTTGGCTCAAGAGATCATTAGAGACATTAACAAACCCAATAGAGGAGGGAATATGGTCATAAAACTGGACATGACCAAAGCTTATGATAGGGTCTCTTGGTCATTTCTGTGTTTAGCTCTTAGGAAAATGGGTTTCTCGGAGAACTGGATCCACATTATTTACAACTATTTGTCAAACAACTGGTACTCTGTTATTATAAATGGAGGGAGATATGGTTTCTTCAAGTCCTCTAGAGGACTAAGACAGGGAGACCCTCTATCCCCTTCTCTTTTATTTTGAGTGCTGAATTACTTTCTCATATGTTGACAGGTCTGCAAACCAAGAGTGGGTACAAAGGTTTCTACATGAGTGCCAATGGTCCCCAGATCAACCACTTAACATTTGCCAATGACACAATCATCTTTTGCAATGGGGACGAGATCTCTCAAAATGATTTTGGACACTCTCAAGAAATATGAAGACAACAGCGGCCAACTCATTAATAGAAACAAGAGTTGTTTCTCCCTCAAATCCAAAGCCAGTCTTAACACTATCTCTAGAATGAAAAGGCTCACTGGTATGGTTTAGCATAAATTTCCCATCAAGTATCTTGGTTGTCCCTTAATCACTGGGAAAAAAGACTTCGTATTACAAC
Organism: Solanum commersonii; assembly: GCA_029007595.1. Classification (NCBI taxonomy): domain Eukaryota; kingdom Viridiplantae; phylum Streptophyta; class Magnoliopsida; order Solanales; family Solanaceae; genus Solanum; species Solanum commersonii. The sequence goes on from JAJTWQ010000298.1 coordinate 55,861, forward strand.
AATATTGTCAAAAGGTTTCTAACACAATTAGATGATGGCACTCTAAGCTCCTCTCTCCCGGTGGCAGAGCCATTCTCATTAGACATGTTTTGCTTGCTCTTCCCACTCATCTTCTCAGTGTTGTTGATCCTCCTAAGGGAACTTTTGAAATTATTGAAAAATGCTTAGCTAGGTTCTTTTGGTCTGGACAAGACACTGGAAACAAGCATCACTGGATCTCATAGGATAACTTGTGCTATCCTTTTGAGGAAGGTGGCATCAATTTCAGAAGAATTGAAGATATCTGTAATTCTTTGAAGTCAAAACAATGGTGGAAGCTCAGAACTTCTAAATCTCTTTGGAGTGATTTCATTAGAGCCAAGTACTGGAATAATCAACACCCTATGAAGGTCCAATGGAAAAGAGGAACCTCTCAATACTGGAAATCTCTTTGTGGGGTCAAATTTAACACCGAAAAAAATATCTATTGGAGGGTTGGAAAAAGGATGTATCATTTGGTTTGATAACTGGTCCAACTTGGGACTGCTTTATCTCCTACACCCTAACGACAACTCTCATAGTTACATCAATCTCAACTCTGTCTTAATAGAGGGAAGTTGGCATTGAGATAGTTTGCAATACCAACTTTCAACAGAAGATAAAAATAGGATCAACAGTATGGGTGTCCACTTGGACAACAACAAAGAGGACTATCCTATTTGGACTGATACATCTACTGGGGAATTCAGCACGAGCTCGGCCTGGAATAACAGTAGGCATAAAAAAGGGATCAACATTATGGCTAAAAACATATGGAACAAGGACATCCCTTTCAAGATGACTCTTTTGACTTGGAGGGCAATCCACGATAGACTTCCAACTGATGAAAGAGTTACTAAAAGTTTGGAATTAATATCGGTCTGGATGTCATTGTTGCACTTGGAGGCGACTCCAACACAAGTATTGAAAATGTAGATCACCTTTTTTGTCTAGGTCTACAAGCTAAAGAATGCGGAAGTTTTTTGCGGGGTCAGCGGCGGTGGCGGATCCAGGATTTAGAGTCCATGGGTGCCAAATAGACTTATCGATTAAATTAATTTTATATTTGATTGAATTATTTGTCTTTTCGATATATATCATAAATCAATTAATAAAATATAAATAATAAGATATTATACTTTTATTGAGTATTTAATCAAATAAAAGAAAAGTCAAAAGAGTAATAATGTAATTAATTTAATTTAAGTCAATAACAATTATAAAAAAAATAAAAATTGTGCCAGTTGTATTTACTTAAAAAACGTGCTTGGAGCTTCTTCTTTTTCTTAAACGTATACGACAAACTTCTCAAAAATAGGTACAAATGGGATTCAAACCCGTAACATCGGCCTTTCAAAGTTGCCCTCTACCGTGGCACCACAAGCCAATTTTGTTACGTGGGTGGCACACTTTATATTTATATAAACATTATATGTATATACCTATGTATATATAGAGTTTCCGTCGAAGTTCGGGGTGGCGTGGCACCCCAACGCCCTCGTAGATCGCCACTAGTCGGCAGGAATTGGTCATATTCATAACATTCTCAAGATGATATTACTCAGCTGGTGGATTTTGAAGACTAAAAACCCCTATTGCTGCTTTCATATCTAAAGCTCTACTGATCATTTGCTGGGAACTTTGGAGAACTAGGTGTAGCAATAAATTTGAGGCTGTAAAGCCTTCTTTTTAGAACCAAAACTAACATCACTTACACTCTATTGCGGGTTACACGGAAAATTTTGGTCAAGCAAAGATAGGGAAAGGCTTGGAATAACCTCTGTCAAATCTTTGAAGCGGACATCAATCAAAGAACTTCCATCGAGTCAAATGGCTCAAACCACCTAGAAATTTTATTAAGCTCAACGGTGATGGAAGTTGCGTTCAAGGAAGGTTTGTGGTGGAGGAGGGCTAATCCCGGGAGACAACCAGGCAACATGATGTTTGCTTACTCTTTAGGTCTAGGCCAAGTACTAGCAACATGGCTGAAGCCCGAAACACTACTATATGGACTTAAATGGTGTGTTAGTAGAGGTTATGATAGGGTTTGGGAGAAACAGATTCCCTACTCTTAGTTAAATGCATAAATGGAGAATGGAGAACGCCTTGGAGATTGGACAAATTGATTAAAGCCTGACAAATAGTTGAATCTCATGGATTTATCATCGAGTCATTGCTTCGGGAAGCCAACAAACTGTTGATATATTAGCATCAAGGGAGTTATAGTGTTGATCTGATACACAAGTTCAACTCTTTCTACACGATCTCCCGAGGAAGTTAGGGGATTAATTAACACGAGATAGATGGGGGAGTTCCCTTCGCCCGAATGCAACGAGGTTAAACCTTCTAATTTTATTTACGAGCCCCACTGAATCTCTTTTGTCAAGGAGTCACGTTAGTAGGGTAATAGCTAATTTAGACTTACCCCCTTCTTTTGGTGTTAACTTGTAGAGTTTATCTAACTCTAGTTCTACCCTAAGATCTTGTATTAAGTTTGGTATGCCAAACTTCAAAATGTAACTTTTTCATATCAATGATCATTGGAGGCAGTTAAAAAAAAAAAAAAAAAAAGGCTTTAGTTACCTTGCATAACGAATCAGAAGATTATCCGGTTTGAAGTCGCCATGAATAATCCGGGCATCATGCAAAATTTCTAAAATGCAGAGCATTTCAATGGTGTAATAAATGCATAATACTTCCTCCCATGGCCCCACCAAGCACAACATTGGAATTGATTGCATCCTGCAAGGTGCTCAAATCAGGGAATCATATCATTTAAGTTGAAGGTGAAAGATAAACAGACACCTACCTGAAGTGTGCCATTAGCCAGGAAGTCAGAAACAAGTATGCTGTAGTCCGAATATAGATGCAATCTGTGGGCATACCCAAAGCTTAATCTCTGGTGAATAAGAATAAAACAAATCAGCACCATTTTTCTAGCCAGCATACATATATAGTCTATTTTCCATACTACATACTTCTTTTCCAGGAATTCTCATATCCAATTGACGATAAATGTAGAATTCCCATGGGAAAAACTGGCTTTTGAATCTGCAGAGATCAATAACATAAGAAAAGAACCATGAGGACATTTCCAGTGTCAGATTTCCTCATGAAGGAAATAAGGATAAACTATCATTTCACCTTAAGTGCGACAACCTCATCCGGATTACCATCACAACATGCTTTAAATACTTGAGCAAATCCTCCCTGACCTGCACATCCCTTGATCTGATAGCTGTATCCACCTGAAACAATCATTAAGTCCGCTGGCCTTAGAAACATTTAGCTGACAGCACACCAAGTTCATGCCTATAGAAACCTGAGTTCATCAGATTTCACTCTCATAAAATTCCATTTCAAAATTTAAGGCAGAAAAGTGCAATTGAACCGAGGATCTTCCGAAAGCAGTCTTTCTACCTCCACGAGGTAGAGAGTAAGGTCTACATACATTGTACCCTCCCGGATCCACTTGTGTGATTACACTTGGGAATGTTGTTGTTGTAAGGCAGAAAGTGCAATAGGTAACTCTTAGGCACCATGCTTTTTCACTCTTCGAGTTGATGGGGTGCAACAAATTTCAATAAGTAAACCAGTAGCAACGCACCTATGGCCTAAGCCCTCAATTAATACTTTGGTTGTTGATGCAAAAACCAATTTAAAGCTTAGAAGCCATAGTTTTATCCTAAAATAAGAAACCTTTTCATCCTCATAAAAGAAATACTACAGCACATGACCTATTGAGTCATTTCCTCGGGTCATGTTTATGATGCCCAGAACAAGATAATGATATGAGAGGAGGAAATGTATTTACAGGAATCTCTTTTGGGGATTTAGACCTCCGCCACCTCTCCTACTGGAGTTGATATCCACCAAACTACAGCAGATTCCCTAAGGAATGAATGAGCTGTCTACATCTAGTGATAACTTTGTCTTCTATAGAAGACAATAACACTCCACTGGTTCTCTTTTTTACTATCTAGGAGATACCAGAAAGCATCTCATTTAAAAGAGATTAATAATATCCATACCCACCTTTAATCACACCAAAAATTGTGAGGGGGAAGAAAGACGGGGGAAATTCATGAAGAAATATCCAGCATATCCTATTCAACCTTATGATGTGTCTGAATTAGGTGATGTTTGTTTGAAAATTTCAAGAGCATGTAAGAAGAAAACAATTCAAGGGTAAATGTGAAGGGCATACATGCTAAACAAACCAAGGCATAAAATACTAGTGTATACATTGGGGGAGGGGGGACCCAAGTATCAAGGTACTAGTCCCAAGAGACCTTAGTCCTCCATGGTCACTGCAGAGCATTTAGAAGATGTCTTGCCCCAAGACTAGTCCCAACTTTGTTGTGGTCTGAATCTCTGCAATTTTCCGGAAATGAGCATAGAATACTATGAGCTATTATAGACTAAGAAACACGAATTTTTTACCTATATCAATAGTTTTATTCCTGGCAGATTTCTGCAAAGTTGACAGTGCTACCTTTCCTGAATACGCCTTTTTGCTTGGATGGTATCCCTGATGAAAGTTCACATGTAGCTATCATGAATTGCTACTAACATGTAAAACTAGTTTCATTAAATGCTTCTGAGCAATCTCACTTCATATTTTAATATCTCAGGATTCTTCTTCTGCAACAGATTTTTAATTTGTTGAGATCAACCATGGATTGACACAAGCTCCACCATTTTCCGACACAATGTCCATCTACATGATGCATAAATAAATCAATAGTATAATCCTGTGTCAACTAAACACGTGGAATAAAGAGTAAGAAACAGAAATAACAGACAACACAAGCAATAGTCCATAAGTACTCCAAAACAAGAGAAAATGGAAGAGATTGTAGAAACTCTGGTAGATCAGAGATTCTCACAGTTTTGAAGAAAAAGACTCTGATAAGCAACAAAGTTAGCCTAGAGGCGAGATGGAACAAGTTATGCATGTTAATAGAATCAACAAAATGGGCAAATGAACTTGAAGGCTCACTACGGGAATGAATTGTAGTGACTATCCTACAATCTTACCACTTGATATTCAACTTGAAGATTTATGGCCAGCTTATCTGGATGTTAGAAACTTGACAGATCTAGAGAGTGTTAACTTTTGGTAAAGAATCGATTAAACGTGACTAATAACATGTCTCTTGGCACTGAAATTAGAATGTGTTTTATGATGTAATAGGGTGTTTGATAGCAAATATAGAAATTCTTTAACAAATATACTTGACTTATTACTTAAGAGTAAGACAATCATAAAATGGATGCTAAATGTTCCTCGTGACAGAAGTCAACACTTGACTTGCTATATCAGCACTTGTTGGTTTAAATTTCAAATGTATACCAAGCAAAATACTCAATTTACCAATACTGGTAAGATTCCAACAAGGTGGTTAATATCTCAATACTTTGAAGTAACTTTAGGTTGTCTAATTACACAATCTTAAGAGCCCGTTTGGATTGGCTTACAAAAAATAGCTTTAAAGTCAAAAATAAAAAGGCAAATTGAAATGACTTTTAAGTCAAAAAATAAAAGGCAGGGGAAACCTACTTTTGGTTTTTGACTTATTTTAAGTCATTTTTTGACTTATTTTAAAGTTATTTTTATATCTGTCAAACACTTTCGTAAGTCGAAAAACTGACTTAAAAGTAGGTTTGACCAACTTTTAAGCCAATCCAAACACCCTCTAAGTCTTCCGACTTTTTAGAAGCTGAGTTTTCAATTTATCAGATGGTCCTAAATGTTACTTCTTTATCAGATGGCATAGTGCTGGTGCACTTCATTGAAACTAGGACTCAAAAAATGAAATTATCCCCTCTGTCATCTAGCTCAAAGCTCTGACAGTTAATTGTTGTATCACATTCATTGATCATTTGATATATCATATGAGCTATCAACTAAATGGAACTCATCAACCAGCCAAATCTACTTGTCTAAAATACTAAGATTTAGCATTCATTTTTTTAGCAGAAAGCAGAAAAAACATGAGATTCACATCACTTAAGTTCCAATTATGCAGTATGGATTGAACAAGAACTTTAAAAGCTGAAAATGCAGATCACTGAATATATGTCAGAGATTTGGTCCCTAATCTGCATAACAAGAAAATCCAAGCATGAAGCCTTAAAATGTCCTTTATGCATTTAAGCCAAGATGGATGATATAACATGTAGCCTATGTTGTTTTATCCATATACAAACCATTTTTATCTCATTGAAGTTCAGCAGTTTCTTTCTAGGTAATAACTCGATTACTGAATCCAGCATCACCACTTCCAAAGACCTAACTCTATGCTTATAACATTATTATACCTTGTCCCAGTTGGTGCAGATTATGAAAACAGAACCAAACATACCCTCTGTAATGAACCAGCTGTTACTTTCTCAGACATTCTCTCGAGAAACAACACTTGTGCCTTCTTCAATCTGCCCAAAGGCTCAGCATTCCTGAAACCATAGTCCCAAGTTCATGAACTTAATGTCATATACTACAAATGCAGATATATGTTGAGGTGCATAAAGAATTATGAAGCCTACAAAAGAGCATATGTCCGCTGAAAAAGAGAGTAACCTTGAAATTCCCAAATGGTAAATGAGAAATGCATCTATTAACCTCCCTTTTGCCTCTAGGAATAACGCATATGTCTCGTAAAGCAAAGAATTGAACAGACAAATCTTATTTTGCTCAATTTCTCTATATATGCTTTCGTGGTCCGAACTGCTATCCATCTGAAATACAATCCACCAATAGATCAGATAACGTAGCAAACATTTCATCACTTGTATACCAAGTGCATCCAACAACAACAACCCATTGTAATCCAACGAGTTGGGTCTGAGGAGGGTAGTGTACGCATACCTTAGCCCTATCTGGTAGACCCTCAACTCACGAAAATAATAGGAGTGAAGAAACCAAGCCAAAATACTAAACAAGGTATGTCAAAGCAATCTGAAACTAAACAGTAACTACAACAATATAATACAATAATCAAAGTCTGCTTGCATCAATTAACTTAAAATCCCAAATGTACCTTTGCCCAAACACTTCACATTACTTATATAATATATACATAATACCATAGATATCAATACATGAAAAACAAAATGAAGAGAGTATTCATTACATATAGAAACCAAATCTTGAGAAATCTGACGTCGTTTTGGTACCGAGGGTTGTTCTTAAAGGTACTGATGCAGTTCGAGCAAAGCTCGTGTAGATCTCTTCCATCGATTGAGGTTCGCTCTTTCAGTGATTTCTCAATTGACCTAAAAATTAGGGCATAGCATAAACAATTGAACCAAATCTGTGAGTACAAATGCAAATTTTGTGAGAAAGGTACCATAACCAAGGCAATAGCGGGTCGTCGGAGCTAGTTGTGTTGCTTTGATTTTTGGAAATGACGGCCATTGCCATCTGATTCAGCCGCACTCGCCGGAAAATGGAAAATTGCCCACTGGTTGGGGAAGATGAAACGAGCGCCAATACAGTGTATTTGAATTTTATTGCCACGTGACTATTAATTAGTCCACTATCCTTATATCCATCATTATCTAATTTTTTGCACAATGCGAAATTGAACAAAAATTATCGGTCATTTTTTAATGAAATTATTTATAGCAGAATTTACTTTAGATTAAATTATTATTTTAATGGCATTTTTGTTCAATTTCATTTTCCATTAAATTTTTTCACTAATGTAAGCTGTAGTTTGTATTTGCATCAAATTAAATTTTATGATTTATTTGATGCAGCAACATTATACAATAATTATGTGATGTAATAAAGGCGTGTTTTGCTAGTGATAACCTCGTAATTAATATCTGCGAGAAGATCTTTTTTTTTTTTTAAATGTTTGATTGAATAAATATTGGTTTAATTTTTTTAGCTGGCACATTTGCACATACTTTATTTGTGGCTATGTTTGGCTTCAATGACATGAGTTTACTACTTTCATTTACATCATGTTGCTCCCGCCGATTATGTCTTATAAATCGATACGTTATATAAGTATGTTAATGAGTTATTCTTCCGACAAAGAAATGACTATATATACATAATTTCTCTACGAGACTTGATTTTCTCAACAATAATTGATTAATTCTGATTTGTGTCCCTACATATTGTGTAAGCTCATATACCAGCAACATGAAACACAATACAACCACCTCTTCTATGAGTTTTTTTTTTGGAAGCCTTTGTGAGGAAGTTAAATATCCTTTGTTCAATTAACAAAAAAAAAATGAAAAGACTGAAAAATTAGGATAGTACATTAATTTGTAGCTTATTATATTCACTTACAACTCTTTGTGGTGATACTTCTTAAAAATTGCAAAATATAGAAAAATTACATAATTTTATAAGTAGTATACTAGTATATACATACTTATATATGTATCTAAAATTCGAAAATAACATAAATAGTCCTTAACTATATGAGTAGGTCTAAAATGGAATATAGCCATACGACAACGGATTTAGTCCTTTAACTATTCAAAGACTTATCGGCTTTGGTCCCTAACTATACACTTACCGAGTTTTAGTTCCTTAACTATAAATCGATTTTAGTCCTTTAAGTATTCAAAAACTTATCAAGTTTTTGGTCTTTGTCCATTTTTTCCAATACAAATAGCTTAGGTTTATATTGGAATTCATGCCTCAAGAAATTAAATTCTTTTAGCAACTTTTACATTGTTTCTCTCTCTCCGCTACTTTTTTCTTCAAATTAACCTTATGTAAAGAACCTTAACCTCAACGATTTAAAATAAAAGTCACGAGGAAAGAAAATATAAGTCATAATTTTATTCAATAGAGAATAAAATGAAGCATATTATTGCTACTAATGACTTGAATATGTTAAACTTTATTATAAAAAGAAAAAAATTATTACGCGTTAAATCCAAAGGTTGTACTCCAACGACTTCATTGAACGAAATTTTTTTAATTTTCCATTTATTGAAATTTATAAAATGGTAGATTTGCATTTTTAAAAACTTATTTTAAATAGATCAATTTTATTATTCTATTCATTTTATTTTACGTAAAGAAATTTGAGTAAATTAAATAAAATTTACTGTGATTAGCATATTCGAAGTGCTTAATTTTATCCTCCATTGAATAAAATTAGGACTTATATCTTCTTTCCTCATTTATTTTATTTTGAATCGTTAACATTATTGTTCTTTTCATAAGAGTAGTTTGAAGGGCCCGGGGATAGAGAAACAACTTAAAAATGGGTTAAAGATTTAATTTCATGAATTTCGATTAATATAGATCTAAGCTATTTGTATTAAGAAAATGGACAAGGACCAAACGATAAGTTTTGAATCTTTAAAGGACAAAAATCGGTAAGTTTATAGTTAAGGGACTAAAACCGGGGAGTGTATAGTTAAGAGACTAAGGCTGTTAGGTTTTTGAATAGTTAAGAATTTAAATCCGTTAAGTGTATAGTTAAGGGGCCAGTTTAGGCATCTTCATAGGAATTTATTTATGTCATTTCTCTCTCAGCCCTACCTCACTTGGTCGTTGGCGTTTCAGTCGGCCAATGTTGTGCATATAAATTTGAAAATACATACACACATATATCAAACTTCTGCTTTGATTTGAATACACATTCATACACAAGAGAGTTGACCAAACATACATATTACATAAACACATTTATAATCATATATTGTATCCAGCAAAGTATAGTGTATTTTGTTACATTTTAAAAAGAAAATATTATTATGTTTTTGAAAGTAAATAAAGTTCACTATACTTTGCAACTGCCGTTATCTATGAAAATTTACATGTACAAAGTCAGGGTGTTCATGGACCGCATTGATTCAAGTGTTGCGAATATCAAATCCAATTATTTGTGTTGAGTTTTTAATCTTTAAACCAAATCAAACCAAACATATTAATTTTATGCTTCAAATATTTTTTTTAGCTCAAAAATAATATAACTATCTAAGATGTTTAAGAAAATAACATAAAATATGATATGAGTGATGACACTAAAATGTTCAATAAAAAAATAATAATGAAATCATAAAATAACTATTGCAAATAAATAAGTCATAATGAAAATGATTTGTAAAATAAGTCAATAAATATTATTTACATGACTAAATATCAAAGAGAACTAAAATTAGGTTATGTATTTTTAATAATCTATACCCACTGTAAAAAACTAAAGAACACATATTCATAACATTATTGTCATTCACTTAGTGTTGAATTGATTTTGTTAGCATTAGTATTGATTTGAAATCTTGATTTGAACTTTATTAGAGTTACCAATGTTTATGGACTATAACATTTCTTTAAAAACTGACAAAAATTAAGTCAGCTTGAAATAATATGTTAAAAGATAAAAATTATGAAAAAGTATAAAAATATTTATAAGTATATCAAAGTGTAAAAACTTTTATGTATAAAATAAATTTTAAAAATTATATATATAATGTCAAATTGACTTTTAAAAATTAGCACAAACCAACCAAACATAATTAGTTTTTTTTTTCAATACCATATATTAATCAAATTTTTCTCTTTATTTGACTCGTCCACATAATTTATTGGAATTTTCGATTCGATTTTGTTAAATAGGAAATCAAGAAGTACATCAAATGGGACCAATGTTTTAATTGTGTTATTGGGCCAGACAAACCCATCCCCACCATTGAAGAATCATGCCTCAAAGACACCAGTTCATGAATTTTCAAGGCTTCATCATGCACAAGCAGTTCCACGTTTCAATTTCTGACTGCATCAAATATAAAGTGGAGAATAAAAATAAAAAATCATTTTATTTGAGAAAATTTCAAAGTTTAAATTGTGTTTGAACATAGTTTTGCAATAAATATTTAGAATTTGAATGTATTTTTAAAAATAAAATATTTGGGTGGCAAATCAAACCTTTAAGCTGCTTAGGTTAAGTTTGGGTTGGTTATTGACCACTCATTCGTTAGTTTAATTTATTTTAACTCATTTCAAACTATTATAAATTGGGTTGATATGCTTAGAATTAGCTCACGACAAATCTAGTCAAACTATTTTCAATTTGATATGTTATATAGTCATAAAGAAAAATATAATTTTTATTAAGGTACTAAAATAGTTTAAAGAATAAATAAAATAATTGAGTTTAGCAAAGGTGGGTTGGGTTGGTCTTGACCCACTATATAATTCTGAAATAGTTCCATTTTGACCCAGCCCGTTTTGATCAAACAAAGTCGGGTGGGTTGGGTCTTGACTTACGATATTAATCTTAGCAGTTTATAAATCATTTTTGACCTTGCAAAAGCAACCACAACTTTTATTTAAGTTATTTTTTATATTTGTCAAACTAACTTACAGAATTCTTAAAGCTTTAAGAAAGTAGGTTTACTAACTTAAGCAATCCAAACACCCCTCTTATTCTTTTTTTATAGTGGAAAATTTTCTATGTTATTTTCTTTTTTATCAACTTTAATTATATTCTAGTTAATCCACGATATTTCGACAAAGAATTTCGCAACATTCCCTCATGTTTGAGAAACCCAAGAAAAGAAGGATCGTCCTATTCGAAACCTGTCTGCTCCATAGTGCAACTCTTTGTTACCTGCGTAGGGGCCACCACTCACGAGAAGCTAAGACAACCCAATGCCAGCCATGTACTCTTATCTTTATTTTTTTCTTATTTTTTTGGATTCCCACATTCACATCGTCACTAATGTCTTTTTTTCCCTTTTTCTTTTTAAGCTATCGATGTTTAATATGTTACATTAAAAACAGTAAAAGTCGTATTTACGTAAAAAAAAAATTCGTATTGAGATAAATCGCTGACTAATGTCATGATCAATGAACTCTAAGTCTTACTATTGATTATGTTCCACGTACACTCCAAAACAAAGTTGATTTAACATGACTATATGATTTGTAACTTTTTTTATTCTCATTCATTATTAAATATCCGTTTTAGAATCTCATTTATGTATCATTCTAATTTTATCGAATATCTTGAAAGAACGATGTATTGGAAAATAGCTTAGCATAAACTTGAGTGGTTACAAACATTAGGCTATAATTTAATCCCCATCGATCAGGTGTATTTCCATTCAAATTAATTTTTGTCACATAGTGATTTTCAGTTGTTAATATTCCTCAAAGTATCTTTTTTTAAGTGGAAAAAAGTTAACTGATATTTTTGGAATAAAGCAGAGTCAACTATAGCTGTAGGCAATTGAGGATATTATCCGCCAGACCAATTTCATCAAATATATTTTTGTGATACTTATATTAGTGTAGAAAATGATGAAATAGAAAATCAAGGGAAAAGATAATAATAATAATTGTCATATTAGAGTTTTGGAGAATACTAATATTTGATGTTGCCTTCGATAGTACGTAGCGGAGCCACCCCAGTTCAAAATTCATTAAATTATATTATATATGTATAAACAAATAACTTTTTTTCTGTATATTATATGTTGAATTTCATAACTTTTTTATAGTTTTTAGTTAAAATCATATGAATTTTCGACCCAAATTTCTGGCGGACGTACCTTCCTTGGAAATATCCATAAAAAGTTAATTACGTGTTAGTAGTATTTTGATTCCACTTAATAAAAATACTGACACACTGTTAATAGTAGCATCGAATGTTGCTTTCTTTTAATCGTTCATTGGCAAAATACTGACACTCTGTTGTAGTAGCATCGAATGTTGCTTTCTTTTAATCATTCATTGGCTTCTCCCATGCCCACACATGTACCAATACTAGTTTGTACAAATTGATATTTCTACTTTACCAACCCCTTCCACACCATCGGCTATAGAGTTAGAAATTTTATTAAAATTTAAAATATGAAAAACTATACACATGAAAAAAAATTAATGAGAGTTCGGCATCCACATTATATATATATATATATGTATATATATAGATATATATATATATATATATAAAAGTAATTTTAATCAAGTATAAATAATATAAATTTCTTTTTAAAAAATAATTTGAATAAGCACTCTCGATCCTACACCAATTGCTTGATGCATACCACCACACCTCCAACCTTATTATAAATAGATCCATATAAAACGAAAACGCATACACAAAGGACGTGGTCCTAAAAAAAAAACACCACTCTCTAGTTTCTACCTTTTTCCTCTCAAAAATTCCCACTTCAATATTATCACACACATATATATATATATATATATATCTTTGTTTTCTTCTTCTTTTCTTCACACATCAACTTTAGTACTAAATCATTTTTTCTCTATGGAAACAGCTAATAATAATCGGCTAAAATCCATGGAGAAAAATGATGACTCTCACAATAATTTCCACTAGTGAAAATGCTAAGAAAAAAATCATTACAACAAATACTAATAACAACAAGAAATTATCATCATCATCAAATTCTTCTTCTTCTTCTTCACTACTAAGAAGTTGTCAAGCTGAGAAATGTAATGTTGATTTAAGTGATGCTAAGCAATACCATAAGAGGCATAAAGTCTGTGAATATCATGCTAAAGCTCAAGTCGTCATCGTCGCTGGACTCCGCCAACGTTTCTGTCAACAATGCAGCCGGTTAGATCACTATATATCTCCCTGTCTCGTTTTCTGTGACACTTTAATTTTTCGTCTAACATGTTTAAAACACAAACTCTAAGGGCTAACGGTACTTTTGTCCAGTTAAACATTGTCATATAGATAAAAAGTTGAACGTACGGATCAAGGGAGTATTATTATTAGTCAAGCGTAAAGTAGTTGAAAAGCTGGTAATTTGAATGTGACTATATAGTATAAACATAATAATAATAATAACCATATATATGGATCCGGCTCCCTTCCATTACCCCCTTCCTCTCCATTTCGTCAGTCCGCGTCTAGATTAGAGATATGTGTCGTATTTAAAGTTTAAGGTCAAGATTATATCATATGAACAAATATCATAACCATAGTTAAGTCAACTAATTTTAGAAAACTACTCTCCAAATTTGGTAAGGATTACAATATATTCTATACAAAATTTGATATTTATTAGTATCATTAATTTCATATTATATTTTTGTATTTAAATATTAAATTGTAAATTTTTAGTTTTAAACCAATTATTTTAAATGATAAAAGATTGCTTTTCTGCGTTCTTTTGATTACTTCTGATCAATTCCAATGTTCTCCTTTTTTTGGATCATTTTTCAGCTTATTTAATTCTACTAAACAATTGCTAGAACGGAAAATGATTTTTTTTGTCTATTGCTACAATACGTTTTTCAAAATAACAATATAATTAATTAATTGGGGTGAATTAGTAAGATAAATAAAATAGATATCTTCTTATTTCTTATAAAAATAGTTTAAAATAAAATTAGATTTCAACAAAATTTAATGAAAAAAAATATTTAAATTGATTGGGTGACTTTTTAAGTGAATTATCAATAGTTGAGTGACTTTCTAAGTAAAATATCAATAATTGAGTGACTTTTGAGTTATAATCATTAATTTCATATTATATTTTTGTATTTAAATATTAAATTGTAAATTAAAAATATAAGATGAAATTAAAAGATATTAATAAATATCAAATTTTGTATGGAATATATTGTAATTCTTACCAAATTTGGAGAGTAGTTTTCTAAAATTAGTGGACTTAACTATGGTTGTAATTCTTACCAAATTTGGAGAGGAGTAATATAATATAATCTTGACTTTCAAACTTTAAATATGACACACGTATTTAATCCAGACGTGCACTTGACGAAATGGAGAGATGCCGGATCCCATATATAGTATAGTACTATTAAAGATCGTATCTTAGTTATTGACTAATTTAGTTTATCACCTTCTTCTTCTAGAGTAATCTATGATGTCATCTCTATTAATTAGATTATTAAAAATGTCTAGATTGACTTCATAATTTTAAGTGGTTGACTAGTTCAGTTACTATAAATATCATATTATTGATGATCTTTTTATTTGTTGTTAAAAAAAAAGTGGTTGAGGTAGATGCTAAAAATAGCATGGAAATATAATAATTAAAGCTTCTTTTTTAAAAGTGGTTCAAACTACAAAAGGCATCTTACATCGCTATGTTTATAATATATAGTATTAGTTATTTATACACTTTTTGTTTTGTTCTAGATTTATGTACGATGTGATTAATTTAAATTCATTTGAGATAGGATGTATAGTAGGATAGACTGAGGATTTTTTTATTTTTTTTGTGTGTGTTTTTGTTGCAATACATGTAGTAGGATAGATAAGTCTGGAATGTATACTAATTCAGATTCGTCATGCGATAAAATTATTAATCTTTTTGCCTTTGCCTTTTTATCTTTTGTCCAACTAGTGTAATGTTCCTCTTCTTTTTTTTTTTTAACTTTTGTGGATCCTAGCTTTTTCGTTTTTCCGCATGCATTAAAAAAATAGGACAATGGCCTTTCAAAATTTTGTTAATTAACTTGATTTAAATAAAGAGTAAATTGTTGTTTGTACTTGAACGTATTTTCAATTTTTTATTAAAAATTTAACCATATAATTACCATAAATTATTGAAATATTATGTAGGAACAGTCTCGTCCACTGCACCTGGAGTGTTCTTCATACTTGGATGGACAAGCATCACGATCTCATTTTTGGATCGTGTATTAGGAAGACAATTTAGTTAATTAATGAATGATTAGTTAACGTTCCTAATCTCAATTTTTTTTTCTTTCATTTTTAAATTAATTTATCACGTTATAATTGCTGGAAATAAAAATCAGATCGGGCCATGTACACATTACTACATATATCTGATTTGGTGATATACTTGTGATTGATATTTTCTTCTTAATTAATAAATATATTAAACAAAAATTAGGTTCAAAGAGGCTAATTTGTTAGTTGATCTAACTATTATACATCCTAGTTCCCCGAAAATAATGATTTGCATGTGTTATACATACATATATAACTAGTGTGATTGGGCCCGACATATAGTAGTAGAACCAGGTGAACCAGACGTACTATTTCTCAACCTTTTGTGAAATGTGAGCTTTGTTTGGTCATATTAAAGTTGAACACATAGTACTCTGTACTAGCTATTGTTCTGTTTTTGGTTAATAAAATTAATTCTACGCAGATTTCATGAGCTAACGAATTTGATGAATCGAAAAGGAGTTGCCGGAGACGTTTGGCTGGACACAACGAAAGGCGAAGAAAAAGAGTACATCGTCGTCATCGTCTTCATCATCTACAGATCAGTCTCATAGAATTCATATATCTATCCAAGAAAATTCAACTCACAAAAAACTTCCATCTACGTTGAAAAATGCATATTTTATATAATAATTTGCTTTTCTCTTCTGTCATAAATCTGTTTCTAAAATAATAATCATCATTCACATACCATCCGTGATAATTAAGTACAATAAAGTACTTTCGAACTTGTTGCAGTAAATCTTGTGCTTGTAGTAGGACGAGAGGATTTATTGCAATCGCGATGCATTTGTGTGAAGTTATAGTATATATAAATGTTATGCAAGGAAAGAGAGGTGGGAATGACGATCTATGGACTTTAATTTTATTATTATGTTTTTATAGATGTATTGTAAGAAGTTTTAAGAAGATATGCTCCTATAATTGTTAAGTTAATTTGAGTTTGTAAGTTTTATGGGAGTAAGATGTATCCTATTAATACATTAATCATATGTAACTGTATGGACTATTATATTGGAATTGGTGACAATTAGATATCCATGCTTCAATTTCTTTATTTACTTTAGAAGAGTTTGATATATATATATATATATTAACTTTGTCCTATTTATAGAAAACTGTTTTTCAATGAAAGAGTGTCAATTGATTTTGGTTAGACAAAGATATAGCTTCGCCCTGCTCCAATCAATAATTTCTTAGAAATTTTGTAAAAATATATCTTCATGCAACCATGAAATTGGGGGTATATCAAAAGCATAATTCAAAGATTTTTGAAATACATAATAATGATATATGATTAATAATAGTCAATTTACAGAAACGCTTCAAGCTATAAATATTCACAAGATGAAACTATTTTGATTTCAAGGAATATAAGATGATTTCTCATCAATTATAAGAGACGAAATTCAAGATTGAAGACTGAACACATAAGTGTATATTTAGAATTGACACGAGAAGTGTCATTTTAGATATCTCTGTTTAGGCCCAGTCATTTAAACACTCGTAATCGAGTACGATAGTATCGTTTTGACACTTTTCGCTAACTCAACCTAATATGTATAGAATGTGTAACACACTCGTTAATGTTATGTCAAAGTAGCAATTAAATGAAGACACGTGGCATTTGATGCGAATTACAATATTTAAAAATAAATTATGAGAAAAAAAAGATATATGAATTTGAGTATTTTTTACACGTGACTTTATTTCTTGCTACAATCTCCCTCAGTATCTATGACCTAACAATTGAGTACGTACTCTCTTTTTCTATCTTTGAATATTTTACATGAATTTATTTATATTTATTATTTTTAATAAATAAAGATAATTCTATATACTCAATGTTTAATTTAGATAACAAATAACCTAATACATCTTAATATTTAAATGTGAAATATGTATTCAGATATACACATCTTAATCTTAATCTTTGTAGACACGTATTTTTGACTGAACTTAATATTTTACACCATTTTTAGAGCTAAAATATTTTTATAAATATAAATTAAATATTTTGACTTTTCTCTTATTTTATTAAGTTTATTTTAAAAGATTTGAAAACAACAAAAATAGAATCACTTTTAAGGTAAGTTTTATTTTTCAATTATTTACTATGTATAGTTAATTATTATTCTTTAAAAGTAGGATAAAACTAAAACTAAAAAATAACCTAAATAATCTAACAAACCTACCCCACTCCTACTCCTATCCAAAACATACTACACGTAGAAAACAAAAAAAAAGGAAAAGGAGAACAAAATTAAAAATAATAATAATAATAAAAAAAAGCTTTTGACTTATTTTCCAAAAATTGAAAAAAAAAATAATAAAAAAAAAAAACAAAAAAAAAAACCATCAGCAACTATACTCCCACTTTCTCTCAACTTCCCCACACTCCCCTCCCTCACGTCCTCCACACCCCACACTATACAACCACTACCCACTCCTATACCCATTAGACTACTACTACAAATAAATAAATAAATAAAAACCTAGGCTATATATATAGAGGAGGGGTACAGGAGATAAAAAAAAAAGACACAAGAAAAAGGTACACATCTAAAGGAAGAAAAAAAAACCACACGGGAATTTGAAAAAAAAGGAATACATACATTGTACTTTCTTACATTGTGATTGAAGATTGGGAAATTTGTTTTCGCGGTTTTGAGTTCGTGGCTCACGATTATTTGTCCTTTTTTTCTCATTAACTAATTTTCACAAGAGGTAACATTTATTTGTATTTTATTTTTGCATAATTTTATGTCATTATTGTGCAAGAATTAATTTCAATATATTGAAGTTGTTGATTTTGTATGTGTTTAATACGGTAATATTAACGTTGTGTACTGAAATATACTCGAACATGCTATATGACATGTGAGTATTTCTTATGCTTAAGAGTCCATTCCTCGCTCTTTTCCTTAATTAATTATCAAAATTTAATGTTTGTGTCTTACTAAGTCGAATGAATTCTTTGTTTGATCGTATTTAGAAAAGTATTAAGTCATGTTTTATGCTATAATATGTGTGTTGTCTTGATATTTAGGGTTCTAACAAAAAATAATAATAATAAACTTGTTAGGATAAGGAGAAGCTACGAAAACAAATTAAATTAAAATAGATTAAAAAAAAGAGAAAATAAATAAATGTACAGAATGTCAAAAGAAAAAATATTATAAAAATTACAAAAAAAAAAAAAAAAAAGAACAACGAAAAAATAATGAAAAAAAAAAAAAAACATAGCACAACAAAAAATAAAAATAAAAACAAAGAAGAAAAACAGAATGTAAAAAAAATTATACAGAACGTTAAAAAAAAAAAACTTACAAAGAACAAAAAATAGAGATAAAAAAAAAAATAAGAAAGAGAGGTAGAATGAAAAAAAAATATAAAATTAATAAAGATGTGCAAAAAAAAAAAAAAAAAAATAATACAAAAGGTCATCTGAAACAAAGTGTTCTGTTATTCTATATGACATGTAGATAATATTAATTTAGATCTCGTATAAATACTAAAGGATTTTTACTTTATTGTTAATAAAATAGGTCAACATATGTCATTAATCATTAGTTGAGCGTGATTTTAATTCATATGTTTGTTTTATTCAAAATTTATTATTTAGATTTAGAATAATAAAAGTATATATATAAATTAACCATGTTGTTTGTTTTGTTAATATACGGAAGCATAATTGCATCAAAATGATAAGATTCAACATAATTAAATTTAGTAAGTTAGTGGGGGTAATTGAAATATAGGAAAATTTTGAACACTATAATATTTTGATGTCTCTATCTATTTTTAGACTATCTTAATATAATCATAGGTATTTATTAGGCTCTATTATACATTATATGAGTAATAACAATTAAATTTCATCTCAATTAAGAATGTGGTTTCACATCTTTTGAGATATCTAATAAATTCAAGGGGTGCGGTTACGCACCTTGACCAAATTATTTTGATAATTAATTTTGTTAATTCAAACCAAGAGAAGTAAATTAAGATTATTTGGTGTGATGAACTCTACTGGGAAAACGGTTATGTCTCCAAATGTCCAAGATCGAGAATGCGGTTATGCATCGGGTTAAGACTAATGAAATTCAACAATAAATAAAAAAAAAACAAACAAACCATGACTTGTAGACATAATATATCCAAAAATAGTAAAATTAAGTATAAGTCAATAAGAACGACCGTTTTAGAACCACGGGACTCGGGGGGATGCCTAATACCTTCCTCTCGGTCCAACGAGAATTCCTTACCGAATTTACAGGTTCATAAACCAAAACTAAAGAGTCATTTCCTATTGATTAGGGATTCTAAAAGGTGACTTGGAACACCACTGACTCAATTCCAAGTGGTGACTGCGAAACGAAAATAAAATAATCCTAAATCAATAACGTCTTAAATTGGAAAAACCCTTCCGCCTCAGTGCGCAAAAAGAGTGTGACATCTCTGGCGATTCTTCTTTGAGGACTAACCGGAGGTCGAGCTTTGTATATTTGACTTTTACTTTATTTTATTATATTATTTCATTGGATATATTATTTTGATGACCTAATGTCTTTCTTCTGCTCATTTATCGCTTTGATATTGTTGAATTGTATATAATCTGTCTTCTCATACACCATCGAGTCTCTAAAAAATAGGGTAGTAGGGAATACGGTTATGCATCCCAATTTCTTTTGAGATAATTTGGAGTGTACGGGCACTTGGTGAAGGATTTTAGTCACACATGTTAGGCGAGGTTAGACTGGCAATGAAGTCGGAATAAGCGTTTGCTACCCCGATAAGTTGCCCCTCATGCAGCTCGAGTTGTCCACTCGAGTAAGTCAGTCTAGATACCTATCTCTTTTAGGTTCGAACCTAGTAAAACTGAAACATACACAGGCGTATTCCTAGTAGGCTCTGCTTATTTGCATCATTTGCATTTGACTTATTGGAACTCGACACAAGGGTCGGGTCTGTCTAGGACAAGAGACCCTCTTCTTGACTAACATGTGCATTTTATGTGTTATTTGTAAAATATTATGTGGAAGACCTCGATTGTTGATCGGCTTTAGGTTCCCTCTAAAATAAATTCTTTAAGATTTATATATTTTTCTTTAAAAAATAAAAAATAAAAAAAATAAATAAATTTTAAAGAAAATGAAATATATATATATATATATATATATATATATATATATATATATATATATATATATATATATATATATAGTTATCTATTCTCTAAATAAAAGTAGATTTTAATATATAGGTGTACCTACCAATAATATGTTGGAATTTTCAATAATTTTAAGAAAAATCAATTTCGAGATTTTTCCCTCTCTCTTTCCATTTGTATAAAAAAAAAATAAAAAAAATCTTTATTAAACCATATATTACTTTCAGTATTAATCATAGTCATATTAAAAGTACGTCGTCTTCAACTTGTCTTTGATCTATCTACAAGCACTTGAAATTAAAATTCGTATACTCACTCCTAAAAATAGATTTAGTGGAAATTATTATTTGCACGTTGATTTTATAGATGCATTTACTAGAAATTATTTTGCAATTGGACTCATAGAATAAACATTTGTTTGAGAGAATATAAGTAGCTTATCGAAAAAATTTTTTCAAATAAATTAGATATTTATTGTCCACATTGCTCTAAATTTGATTTTCAAGTGACAAACATTTAAGCTTTGTATTCACTTTATAAATACAAGTTGCTTATTTTTTCCTTCTCTTAAAGTCTTTATTTGAAAAATACTTTGTGTCATTTTATATAAATTTAACACATCTTTTTCCCTTTCCCAAATATAAGAGGTCATAAATTAAACATTTCTTGACCACTGCATCTTTTTTGAGCACAACGTGGTTCATCCGATCGTGGAAAGTGTCGAGAAAAGGAAAAGAGATTCAAATGTACCACTTCGAGGTTGTAGGTGTACTCCCTTGCGGTTATGGACATGGTGGAATGACATGGGGTTGATAGAACAAGGCATAATATTCAAATATTTGGGTTTCTTGACTAGAATCATGCAAGTGGAACCTAAGAGATGTGATCGAAGCTTAACATTTGTCCTTTTGGAATCCCACCAACAATGTTTTTCGTTTCTCAAATTTTGAAATGACTGACCTTGGAGAAATAGCTGGCTTTATCGGGTTTGGAGTGAGGTTACATCATCGAGGCTTATAGCCCAAGGGGGCATATCCGTCAACAAATTTTTCAACACTTGAACATTTGCAAAGTCAAGGAACAATCATTAGACAAGGTTGGATCTCATTACGGTTTTGTATGATAGGTATGGAACGGAGGGTGGATTCATGAAATTTGGAAAGACACTCAATGCTGAGGAAGTTTTGAAACATGGAAAAGAGCATAGACGTTTTGCTTTTATGGCAGCTTTTTAGGAACAATGGTTTCAAGGAGAGGAGGAAAGATTAACATCGTTTTGGCCGGGGTAGTAAATGTATTAGTGAAAAAGAATTTGCCATCGTTCCCATGATTTTGGCCGATATCTACCGTGCTGCTCGTGTCTGCCAAAAAGGAAGCGTTTCTTTGAAGAATGCGACATCTTGCTTCAACTATGGATAGTAGAACATCTTTACCAGCCTCCTACCGGTGGCGAGGTTCGTCGGGGATCGAAGCGATTACATTACAAGTCATACCAAAAGGGTGTAGAAGTACACGTGTCCAGGAAGGGGTCAATGCATGGGTTGAACATTTTCGCTGGCTAACGGAAGATAAGATCATTTGGAATTATCCTTGGTTCCCTTGGGTAGAAGTCATACACATGTCATCTAATTGTACTTTTTTTGTTGATGGGTATTAGGGGTGTGCAACCGTCACGTACCGCTACGGATTTTTCGTCAGTTAGGCGGGCGTCAGTTCTACCTATCACGAGAGGATATGAAAGATTTTGTGTCAGAAGTTGGACCGAGAGGTTCCCACTTCTGAAGGATTGGCCCAAAGATTTGGGATGGTTGTTTAGTCATGGTGGAACAATGGTTAAGAGCGACACACGGAGAAACTCACCCGAGAATACTCCAATTGGCTTGAGCAACAACCTCGATTACAAGTTGGTAGGAGAGATGCGGTGAAAGAACCAATAGACCATGAGGCGGAGACGAAAATAAAAATTGAGTTGGCTATGCGTGATTACCTTGCTGAAAATCAGAGTTAAGAGCAAATTTAGAGCTCGGAGCCGCTCTAATCCGACAAAAGCGAGAGTTCGAAGAGGAAAGAGCCAAGGCAACTCGGAGAGAAACCTTACTCAGAGGACAAATTGATTTGGCAACAATTAGAGGAACACCAAGTTGCGAAACTTGCGGTATCTCGACTACAACAATTAGTGAGGACATGTGATCGGAAAAGTCAGACGAGATTTTGGTGATCAAAGAGAGGCTCGGTGGATGTGAAAGGGAAGACTTGAGAGGAAATAGAGTTAGTCTCGGCTCAAGAAAAACGTGCTAGAGAAATGGTGGCCTCCGTGATCAGCAAATATCTGAGAATGGAAGACTTGCAAGTCACTTCGATCAAAAGTCCGTCGTTTGGCTGATCCACTGCCCAAATGGGTTTAGACTATCGAGGAGATGCGTTTCATTTGGGTAAAACACTGTGAATTATTTGAGTACCTTATGAATTCGGTGCAAGATATATATATCAGAGTGTAGGAGGCCGTGTAAGACCGCCATCTCCATGAGCAAGCAGATGGGGATGCAAGCATGACATTTATGTCTTTGAGATATGAGGGTTGATACAATCATTTGTTTCCTTAGTATCGTTTTATTTAGTTTAAGTCTTGCTTTATTTCATTCTGCTTTTCTACTTTTTTTTTAGGTGGGTATTTGTTTAAGATATTGATTTTGTTTAGCGAATTTTTCATGAGAGAGAGAGAGAGAGAGAGAAATACATATTAGCTTAAAGGTGATTGGTTTGTGGTTAAGCTGGCATCACATCCATACAATACAAGGTCGAAAGGGAAGAAGAAAATGGCCCACATAGACGGGAACGAGTCTGACCATGATGAGGTCCGAAACCAGATAACTTCACAAGAAACAACGTCAATAGAAGAGGTAAGGGCATTAAGACAACAAATGGCAGATACGTACGAAGCGTGGACGAGTGGACAAGCTCCACCTTCTTCAATACGCGACTATCTAAATACAAACATGCCGCCCTCTATCCAAGTGTCGACAAATGATCCCATTTATCCACCTGGATTTGGCCCCTATGCTAACACATCCAACGTCGCTGGAACTTCTATGGTCCGCCCTTTGAGTACCCCTATGATAAGTAATCCACTCTTTATACCAACTGTGCCAACTAAAATCATCCCACAACCAACAATGATGCCCAATAATGATCCTTCGTCCAAAGTTCCTCATGATCATGGTTTTGCCCTTGAAGAGGCAATTAAAATTCCAAGCTCGTATCCCCACGTTCATCAATATAGTTCCCCTATCGAAGTTGAAAAGATGGTTAAGAATGAGGAACATGAAGAGTTGGCTAAGAAAATGAAGAGTTTGGAACAGAGCATAAGAGATATGCAGGGACTAGGAAGCCACAAAGGCATCTCATTTAGCGATTTGTGCATGTTTCCCCACGTTCATTTGCCTGTTGGTTTTAAAACTCCAAAGTTTGAGAAATACGATGGTCACGGAGACCCCATAGCTCATTTGAAGAGATATTGCAATCAACTGAGGGGTGCAGAGGGCAAAGAAGAGTTGCTTATGGCCTATTTTGGGGAAAGCCTAGTGGGAATTGCATCCGAATGGTTCATAGATCAGGATATTGCCAACTGGCATACATGGGATGATTTGGCTCGATGTTTTGTGCAACAATTTCAATACAATATTGACATTGTGCCGGACCGCTCCTCATTAGCCAACACGAAGAAAAAGACCATGGAAAATTTTCGCGAATATGCCATTAGATGGAGGGAGCAAGCTACTAGGGTTAAACCACCAATGAAAGAGTCAGAGATGATTGACGTTTTTCTCCAAGCGCAAGAACCTGATTACTTTCACTACTTGCTTTCTGCTGTCGGGAAGACATTCGCTGAAGTTATTAAGGTTGGGGAAATGGTGGAAAATGGCATCAAGTCTGGAAAGATTGTACTTGCTTTCTGCTGTCGGGAAGACATTCGCTGAAGTTATTAAGGTTGGGGAAATGGTGGAAAATGGCATCAAGTCTGGAAAGATTGTAAGCCAAGCTGCCTTAAAAGCCACAACACAAGTGCTTCAAAATGGTTCTGGAAATATTGGAGGGAAGAAGAGAAGGGAGGATGTAGCTACGGTTGTATCAGCGCCTCGAACCTATGTCCAAGATAATCCCCCGCAACACTATTTTTCTCCCCAAACTCCACAATATCCCATCCCATACTCTCCATATCCCGTTTGGCCTTTTGACCAATTGTCTCTCCTTCTTATCCGCAATGGCGTGCACCACTTCCTCAAAATCATCCATCACCCCCACTAATTCATTAAAATACAACTAGAATTCCTTTTCGTCCTAGAAAAGAATACAAGGAGGGAAATGGAGCTAAGGATGTGTTCACTCCTATTGGAGAATCATATGCTAGCTTGTTTCAAAAATTAAGAACGTTGAATATTTTGAGTCCTATTGAAAGAAAGATGTCGAATCCTCCTCCAAGGAATCTTGATTATTCCCAACACTGCGCATATTGTTCTGATGCCCCAGGGCACAACATAGAAAGATGCTGGTACTTGAAAAAGGCAATTCAAGATTTGATCGATACTCGTCGAATTATAGTTGAAAGCCCAAATGGACCGAACATCAATCAAAATCCACTGCCCAGACATACTGAAACAAACATGTTAGAGATGATGAATGACCACGAAGAAGTTTCAGTCCCATACAAGCCAATCCTTAAGATTGAAACTGACATGGAAAGTTCAACAAATATCATTAACATAACAAAAATAATGCTTTCAGGGGCGGAAAGTACATCTGAAAAGTTGACCCCATCAAGCGCACCCATCCTAACCGTAAAAGGAGCACTTAAAGATGTTTGGGCAAGTCAGAGAGAGGTAAGATTGGTTGTTCCAAGAGGGCCAGACAAGCCTATCTTGATCGTGCAAGGAGCCTATATTCCACCTGTGATCATTAGGCCAGTATCCCAACTTCCAATGACTAACCCCAAGGCTGTCCCTTGAAATTATGAGCCTACCGTCGTGACATACAAGGGGGAAGAAGTCAATGAAGAAGTAGATGAAATAGGAGGAATGACTCGTTCGGGAAGATGCTATGCCCCGACCGAATTAAGGAAAAATAAAAATGACCAAATGCAAGTTAAAAGTCCAGTCACTGAAGGTGAGGCAGAGGAGTTCTTAAGAAAGATGAAATTGTCAGACTACTCAATTGTGGAACAGTTAAGGAAAACTCCAGCCCAAATCTCTTTGTTGTCATTGTTAATACATTCAGATGAACATCGTAAAGCTGTAATGAAAATTTTGAACGAAGCACACGTTCCTAATGAAGTTACAGTAAGTCAGTTAGAGAAAATTGCTGGGAGAATCTTTGAGGTAAATCGCATCACCTTTTCAAATGATGAACTACCAGTGGAAGGTACGGGACATAACCAAGGCCTCCATATCACTGTAAAGTGTGAGCTTTCATATGTCACTCGATTTCTAATTGATGGAGGGTCTGGGGCAAATATTTGTCCTTTGTCAACTCTACAAAAATTGAATGTTAATATTGAAAGGGTACGACCCAACAACGTATGTGTTAGGGCATTTGATGGGTCCAAAACAGATGCCATTGGGGAGATAGAGCTCATACTTAAAATAGGGTCTATCGATTTCACCTTGAATTTTCAAGTGCTGAATATTAATGCATCATACAATCTATTGTTGGGAAGACCATGGGTGCATGGGTGGGGGCGGTCCCTTCTACGTTGCATCAAATAGTTAAGTTTGAATACGATCGACAAGAAGTGATTGTTCATGGTGGAGGGGGATCTCGTCAGATCTACAAGGACTCTTCCTCCCTTTTATCAAGGCAAATAATGAGAATGAGGCACTGGTTTATCAAACTTTTGAGGTAGTAGTTGTTGAGCATATCCTCGAGGGGAATCTCATTTCAAAACCACAATTGCCCATGGCATCCGTGATGATGGTAAATGAAATGCTGAAGCATGGGTTTGAACCAGGTAAAGGCTTGGGGATCTTCTTGCAAGGGAGAGCTTATCCGGTGAGTCCACGAAAAAGCCTCGGTACTTTTGGCTTAGGATACAAGCCCAGAGTCGAGGAGAAAATGAAGGCCAAAGCAGAAGAGACATGTATGGTCACTTACCAAGCGTATACCACCCATATACAAATCTTTCATCAAAGCGCGCACAAATGTAATCTTCGAGTCACTACTTCGAGCCGATCTTTGGAGGTTCACGAAGAATTGATCAACTATTTTCAAGATTTATTTGTCGAGGCTGATATGGTTGAACTCGGAAAAGGCACTAGCGATAGAAATGTGAAATTCATTGGTCCTGATGTGCAGCTAAACAATTGGGAGGCCACTCCTCTCCCCGTTAAAAATGAGTCTTGGTAGTTTGTCTTGTTTTTCTTTCTGTCATTCGATTTATTCAAGGGTTGTAATTCGGATTTTGTCTCGTCATTTTATTTCAAAATCTCTATTTTCCTTTTCAATAGGATGTAATGGTGTTTTTATTTCAGTCTAATATATTTATTTATTTTTCTTCTATACAGTTCTTTCTATGCCGATTCTAGTGATATGACATGCATGCGCACTTTTTTTCGCCGGATCTTAAAATCCAATCTAATCTTCAACCTAATCCTGAAATAATAAGTCAAGAAATCAAATATGATGAAGACGAAGTATTTGAAGAAGTAGTTGGGATTTCAAACATTTTGAGAATAAATCAAACCCAAATATGAGTGAAACTGAGACGATAAATTTAGGGGATCCCGAAAATATTAAGGAGACTAAGATAAGTGTACATGCTCGACATCAAAAGGAGGATATAATCCAGGCTCTTTTTGATTACAAGAATGTTTTTGCGTTATTTTATGATGACATGCCTGGATGAAGCACTGACATGGTGGTTCACAAGTTGCCGATTGATCATAAATTCCCTCCAGTAAAGCAAAAGTTGAGAAAGCTTAAAACTGACATGAGTGTAATAATTAAAGAGGAAATCACAAAACAACTTGAGGCCAGAGTCATTCGAGTCGCTCAATATCCTTTTTGGTTGGCCAACATCGTACCTGTCCCTAAGAAAGACGGCAAAGTTCGAATGTGTGTTGATTATCGTGATTTGAACAAAGCAAGTCCAAAAGACGACTTTCCTTTGCCCAACATCCATATTTTGTTGGATAATTGTGCTAAACATGAGATTGCATCTTTTGTGGATTGTTATGCAGGTTATTATCAGATTATTATGGATGATGAAGATGCAGAAAAAAAATCTTTTATCACACCATGGGGTACATATTGTTATCGAGTCATGCCATTTGGGTTGAAAAATGCGGGAGCAACTTATATGAGGGCAATGACAACCATGTTTCATGATATGATGCATAAAGAAATCGAAGTTTATGTGGATGATGTGATCATTAAATCAAAAAAACAGTCAAATCATGTGCAAGACTTAAGAAGATTCTTCGAAAGGCTTTGCAGGTATAATCTCAAGCTTAATCCTGCAAAATGTGTATTTGGAGAACCGTCAAGAAAGCTTTTGGGATTTATAGTCAGTCGACGAGGTATCGAGTTAGATCCTTTAAAAATAAAAGCCATTCAGGAACTGCCACCTCCAAAGAACAAAACTGAGGTTATGAGCCTTCTAGGAAGGCTAAACTACATCAGTAGATTCATTGCTCAACTCACCACAACTTGCGAGCCCATTTTTAAGTTGTTAAAAAAGAATGCCATAGTCGAATGGACCGAAGAATGTCGAGAGGCTTTTGAAAGAATTAAAAATTATTTATCGAATCCCCCTGTGTTGGTTCCTCCCGAGTCGGGCAGACCATTGATATTATATATGTCAGTACTGGATAATTCTTTTGGCTGTGTATTAGGTCAGCATGATGGCACTGGAAAGAAAGAGCAGGTCATTTATTATCTCAGCAAGAAATTTACCGTTTATGAATCGAAGTACACCCTTCTTGAAAGAACATGTTGTGCCCTAACTTGGGTAGCACAGAAGTTGAAGCACTATCTTTCATCTTATACTACTTATCTCATTTCTCGTATGGATCCGTTAAAATATATTTTTCAAAAGCCCATGCCCACGGGCAGGCTTGCGAAATGGCAAATATTACTCACAGAGTTCGACATTATCTATGTGACGCGGACCGCAATGAAGGCTCAAGCCTTGGCAGATCATTTGGCAGAGAACCCTATTGATGATAAATATGAACCACTTAAGACCTACTTTCCAGACGAAGATGTGTCATGTATCGATGAAGTTATTCATGTAAGGATCAAGGATGGAAGTTGTTCTTTGACGGTGCCTCCAACAAGAAGGGAGTTGGGATAGGAGCGATTCTATGTCTCGAGTCGGGAATATTTCCCTATAACAGCCCAACTTAGATTCTATTGTACTAATAATATGTCGAGTACGAGGCTTGCATCCGGGGGTTTGAGGTTAGCTGCTGACATGGGCATCCAAGAGTTGCTAGTGCTAGGAGACTCAGACCTACTAGTCCATCAAATTCAAGGAGAATGGGAGACTCGTGACCCAAAGCTCATACCATATCAACATTGTTTACAAGATCTTTGTTGACGGTTTGTGTCAATAAAGTTTAGACACATTCCTAGAGTTCATAATGAGATTGCTGATGCATTGGCAACTTTATCTTCAATGCTTCAACATCCCGACGAAGCTCATATCGACCCTTTGTACATACAGATTCGTGATCAGCACGCTTATTGCAACTTGGTAGAGGAAGAATTTGACGGCAAACCTTGGTTCCATGATATTAAAACATATCTTCAGTCCGGAGAATGTCCTGCTAATGCCACTAGTAATCAAAAAAGGACTATTCGGCGACTAGCTAGCGGCTTTTTCTTAAGCGGAGGCATATTGTACAAGAAAACACCCGATTTGGGTCTCTAAGATGTGTAAATGCTAAAGAGGCTTCAACAATCATAATTGAAGTGCACTCGGGAGTTTGTGGACCTCACATGAATGGATATGTTCGGCAAAAAGATACTTGGCGAGGTTATTATTGGCTCACCATGGAGCGTGATTCTATACGATTTGTTCGTAAGTGTCATGAATGTCAAATACACGGTGATTTGATACATTCTCCTCCCTTCGAGTTGCATGTGATGTCTGCTCCATGGCCTTTCGTGGCATGGGGAATGGATGTGATTGGACCAATAGAACCAAAAGCGTCGAATGGTCATAGGTTCATCCTGGTGGCCATTGATTACTTTACGAAGTGGGTGGAAGCAGTAACTTTCAAGTCAGTGACCAAGAAGGTCGTGGTGGATTTTATTCATTTCAACATCATCTGTCAATTTAGTATTCCAAAGGCAATTGTTACCGATAATGCTGCAAATCTCAACAGTCACTTAATGCAAGAGGTATGCCGTCAATTTAAGATTGAACATCGAAATTTGACTCCTTATCGCCCAAAAACAAATGGGGCTGTAGAAGCTGCCAACAAAAATATAAAAAAGATACTTCGTAAAATGGTGCAAAGTTCTCGACAATGGCATGAAAAGTTGCCTTTTGCTTTGTTGGGTTATCGCACTACAGTTCGTACGTCAGTGGGTGCCACTCCCTATTCGCTGGTATATGGGACTGAGGCGGTTATACCTGCAGAGGTTGAGATTCCATCCCTGCGGATTGTTGTAGAGACTGAAATTGATGATGATGAGTGGATCAATTGTACCGAAAAAGAATGGCACGAGCATACAACAAAAAGGTGCGCCCCGGACGTTTTCAAGAGGGTCAATTGGTGTTGAGATGTATTATGCCACACCAGCTGGAAGTCAAAGGCAAATTTTCTCCAAATTGGAAAGGACCATTCATCGTAAAGAAGGTATTATCCAATGGTGCTCTTTACTTAGCGAGATATAGAAGGCAAAATGACGAAATGGTCATCAATGCGTCTTTGTGAAGAGATATTATATATGATGTGATTTTTCGATATTAGAAACCCTTATGTTTGGACTTGACATTTCAAAGGTTGATGTAATGGAAATTCTTGGTTCTGTGTCTAATTATTAATTCATATGTTGTCACCCTTGTTGTGAGTTAATTTACTTCCTTGGTTCTTCTGCTTTCTTGGCTCTTCCATATTAAAATTTAAAAAAAGAAAAGAAAAAGAAAAAAAGAAGATCAATCAGTATGAACTATGTTTGACCTGATTCTTGTTTCGATAAGATACGTAGGCAACCCTAGTATGGGGTTCGGTCTAACCAAATAAAAGATCCAAAATTCCATATTTGTAAAAACTGGGGCAAAAGTCATTTATTTATTTTTATTTTTTGTTATCCCAAAGCTAAAGTCAATCCCATCATTTAAAGTCGTATTTGAGCCTTCATCTTGTCATTTCTTTCTAACCTTGTATAAAAGTTGTGTTTCAATCAAAGAAAGACCTTTGGATCAACTTTTGAAATGTCAAGAGTAAGTATGTTAAGGGTACAAATAAAAAAATGAGAGAGTTTTATTAGTAAAAACCCTAACTGGGCATCATAAGGCGAATGTGAGTTGAGAGAAACAAAAATGAGAGAGTCTTATTGATGAAAACCCTAACTGGGCATCATAAGGCGAATGTGAGTTGAGAGAAACAAAAATGAGAGAGTCTTATTGATGAAAACCTTAACTAGGCATCATAAGGCGAAAGTGAGTTGTGAAAATAAAAAATAATGAGAGTTTTATTGGTGAAAACCCTAACGGGCACCATGAGGCAAATGTGAGTTGAAGGATTCAAAGTGAAAGAGTTTTAGTGGAAAAAACTCTCGTGGACATCATAAGGCGAATAAGAGTTTGAAATTAGTTATGTCTTCGTCAAATAGTTGGAACTCCACATCAAGATTAGACGATCAATAATGGTTGATGAATAGATTGGATGGACAAATCGGGTAATCAATTCAAATTGCATGTCATGATCAGTAAAGTCGGCTACCACACTCAGATAAGTTTTTCTTTCTTTCTCTTTCCAGAAAAGAGTCTTCATCGAATCATTTTCTACTATTCTCGTGTAGTATATATTTTTCTTCCACTTTTCATCGCTTTGTTTCATATGTCCTTGGGTCGAGTTTATGTCAAGAAAGTAAGAAAGGATTTCAAGACTTGTTACCAATTCTAAATTTGTACAAGGCAAAGCATCAGGCCAATGAGTTATCATCTGTTGGCAAGTTTTGGATTCAAAAGAAATCCATGATTTGATGAAGGGTAAACAATGAGTGTCGTGACATAAAGGCAGATATTGGATTTAAGTCCCTCAAAATGAGCAAATTTGGGTGAAAATACAATCAATC
Source organism: Solanum commersonii (assembly GCA_029007595.1). Classification (NCBI taxonomy): domain Eukaryota; kingdom Viridiplantae; phylum Streptophyta; class Magnoliopsida; order Solanales; family Solanaceae; genus Solanum; species Solanum commersonii. The sequence goes on from JAJTWQ010000298.1 coordinate 88,039, forward strand.
AATAACGAGCACTGGGCGTTTGGAAAAAAGTAAAACACGATAAGTACTTGAGCAATCCTTGTCAAAAGGCAGAACCACAAACCAACCACCACATTTTAAAACTGACAAATTTTCTTTGTTGAAGCAGGGGCACAAGTTATTTCGAGATCAAAGATCCAAAAACCCAGATGTTCAATTTAGTCTACGAAGAGCTAAATGGCAACATTGCACAAAAATTATAGTCCATATTGGGTAAGTGTTTGTTTGTCTTATTAGTCTATGGAATATAGTGTAGCAAGGACCCTTCTGAACAATGGGATGTAGTATAGCAAGAACCCTTCTGAATAATGGGACGTAGTATAGCAAGGACCCTCCTGAATAATGGGACGTAGTATAGCAAGGACCCTCCTGAATAATGGGACGTAGTATAGCAAGGACCCTCCTGAATAATGGGACGTAGTATAGCAAGGACCCTCCTGAATAATGGGACGTAGTATATAGCAAGGACCCTCCTGAACAATGGGACGTAGCATAGCAAGGACCCTCATGAACAATGGGACGTAGTATAGCAAGGACCCTCCTGAATAATGGGACGTAGTATATAGCAAGGACCCTCCTGAACAATGGGACGTAGCATAGCAAGGACCCTCCTGAATAATGGGACGTAGTATAGCAAGGACCCTCATGAATAATGGGACGTAGTATATAGCAAGGACCCTCCTGAACAATGGGACGTAGCATAGCAAAGACCCTCCTGAACAATGGGACGTAGTGTAGCAAGGACCCTCCTGAATAATGGGACGTAGTATAGCAAGGACCCTCATGAACAATGGGACGTAGTATAACAAGGACCCTCCTGAACAATGGGAAGTAGTATAGCAAAGACCCTCATGAATAATGGGACGTAGTATAGCAAGGACCCTCCTGAATAATGAGACGTAGTATAGCAAGGACCCTCTTGAACAATGGGACGTAGTATAGCAATGACCCTCCTGAATAATGGGACGTAGTGTAGCAAGGACCCTCCTGAACAATGGGACGTAGTATAACAAGGACCCTTCTGAATAATGGGATGTAGTATAGCAAGGACCCTTCTGGATAATAGGACTAGACTGACATAATTTTATTTAACCGGTTCATCATGAAGGATGGAGTTGGTGTAAACACGCATAAGCCCTCTAAAGAGTACATCGCGACAAAGCTCGAATCGTTCAAAGTCTCGATTTAAAGCTAAGCATCATTTTTTATTTCTCTCACAAATTTTTCTTATATTAAACTGGGGCAAAATTTTGTGTTATTATTTTTGGTTTGTTTTAATTTCAGGAATCTAGTGATAGAATGGGGTCAATCCACATTTCCAGCTCAAGATCTTGGATGGAAAAGAGTGTAATTTTCAAGATCAATTTCAATTGAAGAAGCAGTAGCTCATTCTAAAAAACACACAGTCAATAACCAAGTACGAGTAAAAGGAACCTACTTGGAGAAAGACGTTTACCTTTGAACTCATTTGAGATGAAAATCAATATCTCATAACTCAAGAAGCGCGAAGACTCAAGTCAAGGTTCAAGAGAAGCTACATAGATAGGGTCGTGTACTTGTATTTCCTTGAAATTTTTCGTCTGTTATATTCATGTAACAATAGGAGTCACGAACTGGAGCCTCAAGGGGACCTTACTTGACTTCCAACTCATCATTTCATCTCCTTAAACTACACGTGGCCTGATTCCCCTGTAACCTGGGATATGTAGGATGTCCAAAACTAGGACTCGGTCGCATATTTTTCTTTTCAAATAAGAGTTTGGTCAAGACTTGTCACGTTGTCTACTTCTTTGTCTGAAAACTCTTTGTGTTTCCGGTCAAAAGAGGGCAAACTGTAGACACGTATTTTTTGACTGAACTTAATATTTTACACCATTTTTAGAGCTAAAATATTTTTATAAATATAAATTAAATATTTTGACTTTTCTCTTATTTTATTAAGTTTATTTTAAAAGATTTGAAAACAACAAAAATAAAATCACTTTTTAAGGTAAGTTTTATTTTTCAATTGTTTAAAAAGAAATGAAAGATTACAAAAATCTATATTATTTTAAAATTAAGTTTTTATAAATAAGCTAGTATTATTCAATTATTTTTTGTTTATAGATGTTTGACTTTTTCCTAGATTTTATTAATTGGTACGTTATTATAATTTACTATGTATAGTTAATTATTATTCTTTTAAAAGTAGGATAAAACTAAAACTAAAAAATAACCTAAATAATCTAACAAACCTACCCCACTCCTACTCCTATCCAAAACATACTACACGTAGAAAACAAAAAAAAGGAAAAGGAGAACAAAATTAAAAAAAAAAAGAAAAAAAAAAGAAGCTTTTGACTTATTTTCCAAAAATTGAAAAAAAATAAAAATAAAAATAAAAAAAACCATCAGCAACTATACTCCCACTTTCTCTCAACTTCCCCCACACTCCCACTCCCTCACGTCCTCCACACCCCACACTATACAACCACTACCCACTCCTATACCCATTAGACTACTACTACAAATAAATAAATAAATAAAAACCCTAGGCTATATATATAGAGGAGAGGTACAGGAGATAAAGGAAAAGAAAAGACACACAAGAAAAAGGTACACATCTAAAGGAAGAAAAAAAAAAACCACACGGGAATTTGAAAAAAAAAAAGGAATACATACATTGTACTTTCTTACATTGTGATTGAAGATTGGGAAATTTGTTTTCGCGGTTTCAAGTTCGTGGCTCCTGATTATTTGTCCTTTTTTCTCATTAACTAATTTTCACAAGAGGTAACATTTATTTGTATTTTATTTTTGCATAATTTTATGTCATTATTGTGAAAGAATTAATTTCAATATATTGAAGTTGTTGATTTTGTATGTGTTTAATCGTTAATAATATTAACGTTGTGTACTGAAATATATTCGAACATGCTATATGACATGTGAGTATTTCTTACATGCTTAAGAGTCCATTCCTCGCTCTTTTTTCTTAATTAATTATCAAAATTTAATGTTTGTGTCTTACTAAGTAGAATGAATTCTTTGTTTGATCGTATTTAGAAAAATATTAAGTCATGTTTTATGCTATAATATGTGTGTTGTCTTGATATTTAGGGTTCTAACAAAAAATAATAATAATAAACTTGTTAGGATAAGGAGAAGCTACGAAAACAAATTAAATTAAAATAGATTAAAAAAAGAGAAAAAATAAATGTACAGAATGTCAAAAGAAAAAATATTATAAAAATTACAAAAAAAAAGAACAACGAAAAAATAATGAAACAAAAGGAAAAATAAAATAAAAACATAGCACAACAAAAAATAAAAATAAAAACAAAGAAGAAAAACAGAATGTAAAAAAAAATTAAAAATTATACAGAACGTTAAAAAAATGAAGCATAATTGCGTCAAGATGATAAGATTCAACATAATTAAATTTAGTAAGTTGAGTGGGGGTAATTGAAATATAGGAAAATTTTGAACACTATAATATTTTGATGTCTCTATCTATTTTTAGACTATCTTAATATAATCATAGGTATTTATTAGGCTCTATTATACATTATATGAGTAATAACAATTAAATTTCATCTCAACTAAGAATGTGGTTTCACATCTTTTGAGATATCTAATAAATTCAAGGATGCGGTTACGCACCTTGACCAAATTATTTTGATAATTAATTTTGTTAATTCAAACCAAGAGAAGTAAATTAAGATTATTTGGTGTGATGAACTCTAGAGGGGAAGACAGTTATGTCTCCAAATGTCAAGATCGAGAATGCAGTTATGCATCTGGGTTAAGACTAATGAAATTCAACAATAAATAAAAAAAAAAAAACAAACCATGACCTGTAGACATAATATATCCAAAAATAGTAAAAATAAGTATAAGTCAATAAGAGCGACCGTGCTAGAACCACGGGACTCGAGGAATGCCTAATACCTTCCCCTCGGTCAACAGAATTCCTTACCCGAATTTCTGGTTCGCAAACCAAAACTAAAAGAGTCATTTCCTATTGATTAGGGATTCTAAAAGGTGACTTGGAACACCACAACTCAATTCCAAGTGGCGACTCTAAAAATAAAAAAATAAAATAATCTCTAATCAATAACGTCACTTAAATTGGAAAAACCCTTCCGCCGCCGTGCGCAAAAAGGGGTGTGACAAGAGGTAGGCCTAAGAAGTATTGGGGAGAGGTGATTAGACAGGACTTGGCTTAGCTTCACCTTACCGAGGACATGACTCTAGATAGGAAGGAGTGGAGGTCGCGTATTAAGGTTGAAGGTTAGTAGGGTTAGCGTGTTGTTTTTCCTTGCGAGGGTTTGGGTTGTTAGCATTTGTAGTAGTCCTAGTCTTGCACGTGTAGTTCTTGTCTGTGATATCTATAGCCTTATGTTGTTTACCGAGCCTCACTTCTCACAGTATTTCATTGATGTTATTATTTCCTTGGTTGATTATACACTGTTCCCCTCCCCTTTTACTTGGATGTGATGTACTTGAGCTGAGGGTCTCTCGGAAACAGCCTCTCTACCTCCACGAGGTAGTGGTAAGGTCTGCGTACACTCTACCCTCCCCAAACCCCACCTAGTGGATTTCACTGGGTATGTTGTTGTTGTTGTTGATGAAGTTGCTTTAAAACTATATATATTTTTTATTTTAGGTGAAACTTTTTTATAAAATTTAAATTAGTCTAATTTCAAATGGATAACGAATATTAAATATATAAAATTCAAAAATAAATAAAAACTAGAGATTGCCAAAATGGATCCCGCCCATTACCTTGAAATTTTAAGAGCTAGTATAGCAATCCAATGTTGACCATTTATTTGTTTTTATTACTAAAAATTTTTTTTTTTTAAAAATAGAGTAAAATAAGAAAAGATAATGGAAAAATCATATAAAGAAAGTTGGCCATTGGTTATCCCATTATATATGTTCTTAATAATTTAGACAACACTATAAATTATAATAGTAATTTGATTTGTGGGACTTATTAAAATTTAAGTTTGATACACTGTCTATATATAACTTCTTTTATAATATTATATGAATTTTATTTTTAATAATACATAAAGTTTAATACTAATTAAATTTGATATTATAATCTAAAAACTAAACGAGTAACATGTTGGCACCGATTAAATTAACACAATGATATAAAAAAAAAAATTAACATTGAAGGAAATTATTTTTCTAATGAATTTAAATTATATACACGTTGAATATGAAAAAATAGTTTTAAAAAATAAGTTACACCATAAAGTTAGCATGAATCATGATACGTAATTATGTACTAAGACCAGATATCAGTTGTTCAATATTTTATTTTCATCATATCAAAGAGTTTGACTTTCTTGCTGTTTTTTTTAAATAATATTATCACAGTTCAAAAATGGAAAAAAAAAATAAGGGCAAAAAAAAAAGATATAGTTTTAGGAGTTTGCAATATTATGTGTGCCCTGCTCATGTATTTATTCCATTCTTTTAAAAATAATTAATAATCGATGTGGTGATAAAATTAGTTTATGAAAATATGGTTCGTTCAATACGTTTTAAGTATTAATTTGTCCATTATTAATCTAGTTTATCTTGATTAGTTAGCTAGTTTAAAAGTTTGAAATACTTTAAGTATGTAACTCAAATTGACTAATAATAAATTTTGTCAAAAAATTTAAATAAAAAATATATTTGTCATTTGATATATTATGTAAAGTTATAATAAAGAACAATTTATTTATTTAGCTTTTCTCTAAGTATATAAAACAAATTAAGAAAATAAAAAATTATTAAGAGTTGAACGACTAGGGATGTGACTCATATTTTTAACCCGTTTTTAATAGAGTTTGACAATATTTATTTTGACCTGTTTAAAGTTAGCTAGATCACACCGCGCTGATAGCTGATATTAAATTTTGATAAAGATTGAGATCTTTGGCATTGCTAGAACAGTTCCAAATGGTGCTCTTTGACTAAATAAATAAAATAAGAGTTATATTATATAGTATATGGCAATCCAATTTTGACCAATCATTCCAAAGTGAGAAAAAAAAATTGTTTAAACTTTTTGGCTAGTATTTAAATACTGTGTTCCTAATGTATCTATATATAGTAACAAAATACTAAGAAGAAAAAATCATTAGTGTGAGATTTTAATTTTGCATTTAAAAATAATAATAATTAAAGATGTCTAGTTTTTCAAGATTGCTATCAACAATCTCCAAGAAAGTTGTGAAACCTTTTCCTCCCACTCCATCAACTCAAAAAATTCACAAACTTTCACTACTTGATCAATGTATGGGAAACTTTTATATGCCCCTTGTTTTATTTTACCCAAAACATCAATTAGAACAAGGTCCAAAACAACTCTCTAAACTTCTAGAAAACTCATTTTCAAAAGTATTGAATTATCATGTCCTTCATATTATGTTCAGGATTCATTAATGCCATCTCTGTCCGATGGCCCACTAAAGTTTCCCATTGTGGTTGAGCCAAATGCAGAAGAAAGTATCGAATTTGAAAAGAGTTTTTTTTTATCTGAATCCAATATAAGAGTTCACAAAGCATTGATCGTTGATGATCCTTCATCAATAGTGCAAAATCCAACTACAACTGAGGTTGTTAGTGCAATTGTTTACAAATGTGCAGCAATTGCTGGTGCAAACATATCAAATGGTAATGATTCTTCGTCTCAAATGGTTTTAGTATTTGATTTACGAAAAACAATTCCACCTTCAATAAAATCACCATCCACAATCGGGAACATTCTCACCGCCTTCTCTACACCAATATATAACCTAGAAGACCTTAGGTTACCAAAATTAGTAGCCGATATAAGAAAGTCCAAACATGAGCTTTCCACTAGAGACAATTCAAAGAAAACAAATGGATATCAGAGATGGTTGAATACGCAAATAAACTAAATACAGGAACAGAGGATGATCAATCGTATTGTTAGAAGAGTTCATGTCACGATGTGTATCGATGTAGTAGTGTATGTAACATTCCATTCCAAGATTTGGATTTTGGATGGGGGAGACCTACAAGAGCAAGCATAGCAAGTACACCATTTAGCAATATGATTTATTTGATGAATACACAAGATCAAAATAGAGGAATTGAAGTGTTTATTAACTTGAATCAACAACAAATGTCCATTTTTGAACAAGACAAGGAATTTCTACAATTTGCTAGTCCTGTTGGTGATAATGTTCATGAGGACAAAGAGAAATTATATTGCATGGAAGCTTTCTAAATTATTCTTACATGTGCATTCATGTCACAAGGAGCTTATAATTCAACAAGATTATAAATTTGTATTAATTTTTATTTTATGGTATGTTGTTTATTTCGTGTAAAACCTCTTTGAATTTATCTACCATAAAAAAATAAAAAAATTATATGTCGAATTGTTTTGGGGAAAGAAATTATTCACATGAACTTTAGCCACATCTGTCTTATATTTCTTTAAAAATTTCAAATGTTTTTCATTTAACCACAAAGTTCACACAAAAATTACTCGAATGACTGAAGTTCATATAAGATTTTTACAACTTCACACTCATAGTTAATAGTAGTAAATTTACAAATTCTTGTACATTGAGAATATAATTTAAAATTTAAATGATGTTCAAAAATCAACTACCTATCACCCTCTTTAATAATCTTTAAAGTGACGCAACAATGACAAAAAAATTTATACTGTTATAAACTATACAATATGTTAGTTAATAGTATTGTTATATATTGCTATAAATGATAATAATTAAAGAGTATATCTAAAATAAGTAATTATTTTTTAAAAAGGATCCACTCAAGTAATTAATCCATATATACTAATAACAATTCTTGTATCTTAAAAAAGATTTTTTTTAATTAACTTGTGAGATTCATTGTTTACTTTTTCTAAACGACATGCATATATTATATATCTATTGCCTATTTTAAATTTAGGTGAACACTATTTACCTTATTTTTTCAAGAAAAAAAAAGTGACTAGATGACATTTGTCCTGAAAACACGTTTGTCTATAAAAAAATTTAAAAATTCAAAAACAATAACAACAATTAAACAAAAAACAACTCTAATTTACTTCATGGTCAAACAGAATTTCAATTTACAAATAACAATTTTCACTCGTAAAACAATTTTTTTTTTCTAGAAACAAAATGAAACATAGCCAAACGCCACCAAATAATGGGATCAAACTTCAAATTGAAGTTCACCCACAAAAGAACATTATAAGACAAAATAGTCCATAAACTTTTAGAAATATCCCCAAACACCCTTTATCTTTCATTCTTTCTCCCTTTTCTTCCTTACAAAATTTCCTCATCGTCTTCAACATTCGATTCAGGCATCCAAATCTCCTTCAACTTCAGAGCAATTTTCAGTAAAAAAAAATAAAATCTGGGGTGCAATGAACCGCTATTTTTTGTTGAGTTCGATATACATCGCTAAAGCTGAAATTATTACCCTTACAGGTGATACGTTTAAAGATAAGGTAAATAAATCTTATTTTTGTTGATTTTATGTTGCTCGGACTCTTCAAAAATACTGTTGCACCCATGTCGGTTTTCACCGCCCTCGAGCAAGGGTGTTTCCATGTAAAACCCTTGTGCAAATTTTACTTTCAGTTATTTACTTTCTGCATTTCTTTCAGTTACTGTTCTTGCTAAGTTAAAGGACCTGGTCCGTTGACGTATAGTTGATGCGTACAATCCATCAATAGTTTTCTCTAACCATTTGCGTCCAGGAATTCCGATTTCTCAATACAGAAAGTCCAATAATTGTGTTGTCTTTTGCCTTTTGTCTTGGTATCCAGAGTAAAAAGAACATTGTAGCATCCTAGGCATATACAACATCGACAAAACAAAACGCAAGTAAGATATTGATTGTCGATATAAAAAGAAGTGACATTAGACCCAAGTGATGCATTTTAAAGTCGTGGGAGCCTAGGACCCAAAGTCAACAATACAAGCTATTACATACATAGTTCAACAACAACTTTCGCTTCTCGACTTGAACAGAGAAACCTTCGAAACTTTTCACTTCCCAAATGATCACCGAGTCTTGTCAAAATCCTAATGATGAAGAAGTAATATCTTTTCTTATAATCTATGACCATAATGTACCTTTGGATTGCATTAGAGCTGTATATTCCATTTGCAGTAAGTCATGCTTCATCTCAAGGAAGCCATAGTAGTCGGTTGTACAACTTGGAAATCACAACCTTGTTACTGAAAGCAATTAAAAAGAAATTTTAGAACTCTAAGCTAATCCCCGTGTTACAATTACAGACCACACACTATCTATATTTATAGCTGCACATGAATGATTACTCTAGATAAATAATGAAATATTTGGTTCTATTTGACTACAAAAAGTGATTTCTAAGCTTAATGCCAAGTGAAAAACTGAGCATTCATGATTTTAGTTGACTGAAGTTTAAGAACAACGAAGGCAAGATCGAACAACTACAACAATAACAGATATGTGTACCTACATGACCTTATACCCTTGAGGGAGAAGAGAGGTTGTTTTCGAAAGACCCTCGACTCGAGAACAGGTTTGAAAGAAGAGCAAGAGAAAGAAAAATACTAACAGACTGTTAAATTGCAGGACAGAAAGTAAGGAGAAGTTCTGAAAGAAAAGTTCTGTTCATACTGGTGTAACTTAGACATGTTCTTTTTATGTCCTAACAAATAGATGTGGTGGTTGCCATTTTCTCCTCGCAAGTATACATTCCCATGGATGATTGGTGCATATTCTTTCTTCTTATGCTTTCATGAATATCCCCATCCTAAATAAAAAATTTTCTTGTAGATTGGCATTTTCTTCATTCTATTAAACTCTTCACCGTCTGGTATGTCAAACTCATATTGCCGAGCCAGATAGCCATACACTTTAATGATATCTTACCACTCTCACAGAGACTTCATCTCTGCAACTACATATCTGCATATAGTAAAATTATCTCAATTCTTATCTATACTAGATTTCTTTTACAATGTTTCAATGCAAATATAAAGATTTCATCCTGATCTAAATATGCTTCCTCGACTTTACAGAGGCAGTAGATTGGTCAAAAAGATCACAAAGAAAAATAATGAATAAACAAACATAGAGAAGTAACCAAAAATCAAAGATACTAAAGAAATAGAATTACTTATATCTATCGGAGTACCACTCATTTTAATCATTGCAAGTTCTTCCAATCAACATTTATGGTGGAAATCGAAGACCAGCTTACTTGGCAAGCTCTATACATTCTACTACGAGTAAATTTTAGGTTTACCAAACATAAAAATCATATTTGTATGCTATAACTATAGTTTGCATAATTGTGCTTCATAGAAAACTTTATGTTTGCTATGGAGCATCAGATTTGTATAAATCGCTGGCAGGAGCATCATATTGGTATAAATCGTTGACAGACCTCTTGTTTGTATAAAAGCGCAGCGATTGTGTATATATATACATCGGTTAGATAATTGTATATGTAACTACTATGTATATGTATCCCTGATTGTGTTTGTATATCTGCATAAAATTTGAATTTGTATACAATTGAATCAAAATAAAACATTTGTTTATCAAATATCTCTCTCTCTCTCTCTATTTATACAACACAAATCATACATTGTATTTGTATAAAGCGAGAAAGAGAAAAAGGCAAAAGAGAATTGGTAGGAAATATATGTACTTGTATAATTATAAGTGTATATGACGAAAATATATGTATTTGTATTTGTATATACATTTTTCTCTCGCTTTATACAAACACAAACACAATTTATACATTTGTGTTTGTATAAAGTGAGAGAGGCGAGGGAGTGTGACGAGCGAGATCTGGGAGAGTGACAAGCGAAATTCTCTGGGGAGAGAGGCGAATGACAAGTGTTTGCTACGGATTACAATTAAATAAAATTGTGATTATAACATTTCATTTGAATTAATAGTTTACTATTTTATATAATTTTCCCTTCTAATATTGGAGTGAAGGGTTCAAATAACCTATTGAATAGTATCTCCTTTTTCGTATTCCCTTTTTCTCTTCTAATGTAATATGGAAAAATAAATTACTTAGAATTTAAGTAATATATATTCACAAACGATATAAATATTTTTTACGCCATCCAATTATATTAAGTTATAATATATGATTTGTCTTATTTGTAATCAAGGTTTAAAAAAAATTACTCATAAATAACTTTTAAACAAAATATAATACTAGTACGGATACTTTTTACATCGTTAGTGAATATTAATCAAATCCAACCTACTATGGCATATTGAGTTTAGTTAATATTATGTTAGTGTAAGCATTTTAATATTATATTAATTTGCACCTTTGACAATACATTAACAATTGTTTTTTTATTTGTTGGAGCAATCTCTATTTCATTGCTGCAACCTTAGGCATTACTTCCTAATTACTCACTTGTGTTAATCAATGTCTTTAGGCATTATTACCCTTTATTTGATGGTTACAAAACGTTGGTCATTGGAGGTTACTGTTAGTGGTAGAAGCTGGTCAACCATGACCACTAATTCTTTTTCATTCAATCTTGGTTATCTCATTCTTTATTCCTCCATTATACCTTATAACTTATGTAACTTCTAATACCATTTATCTTCACTATTTACTACCCCATTATCTTCCTATTCATTGCTAGGATGACATCCGCAACTATAAATAGTGGTGATCTTCATTTGGTTGACACACAAGAAAAATATAAATCAGAGTGCATAAAGTTTGTCCAAAAAGAGAGTTTTTATTAGTTGAAGGAAAGTGTTCTTTTTGTGGAGCTTTGGACTCAACTCTTGTCTAGAGTTTGTTGAGTTACACTTTGTGATTAGGCTATTGTATCCTGGAGGGGACAAGTCAAGAGAACTACTGCTGGACCGGTGAAAAATATTTGCTTCAGTGGGCTTGAATCTCCTTAAAAAGAGCGGCATATCCACGCCTCAATCTGAAGAGATTTATTTCTTCATTTTTATTTTCAATTGTAATCTTGTAATTTTGTTATTTTGTAATTTTTCACTAACATATTATAACTAAAATCTGTCCAGTCAATTGGAACAGATGAGTGGACAATTAATTAGTTAACTATAATAATTTTTAAATGCTAATTAGGTAAGTTTTTCTAAGCAATGATGATCAATTGTGTCGTTATCTCTCTACCTCCGTAGCAGGGTAAGGTCTACGTACATTTTATTATTTTCAAATCACATTTTATACGTAGAACTATATTGAATATTGTTATTGTAATGAAATGTGTCGTTTATGAAAAATATTGAACTCCATATATAATTTATTCATGAGGAAATAACTACTTAAATATTGTTCATTTTTTTAGTTTACGAGACACAAATGAATTTTGAAAGGTCAAATCTTTTAATTTTGAATGTGTATTCAGATATGAAATATTTGATTTTTTTGCGGTAAAATTTACTTATCTAAAATTAGTTAAAATTTAGATACTTTATCTCAGTTGATAAACACCTTGTACCTCCACTAAAAACATGAATTCGAGTCATTAATGAAACAATAAAATGAGTTCACTGAAAAAAAGATAAATAAAAAACCTAATTTGTTTTAGATGTTTCGAGTCCAAATCGAATGAAATAAATTTCTGTTTAGTATCAGGGCCGACTCAATAAGATTGGTGGCTTAAAGCCAAATCTTAAAGAGGGGCCCTAATATTTTTTTAAATCATCATACATACTTTTATTTAAAATCTACTTTTCTAGTCTTTTTAGATGCAAAGTTATTAATTACGGTTTTATAATGGATTTGTTTTATTAATTCCTTTTCAATTGATAATATAGTTAATACATTCCATCTCTCTTGAGACATTGTTGATCTTAATAAGATTTTTTCAATTTTAGTTTCGAAAAACTTCTTTCAACTGAGGCAACAATTACATGAATTGTTAACATTATTCTATAAGCAATACTTTTTTATTCATAATTTTTATTATTTGTTAAAAATCTATCAAGGGCTCCTTTTTGGGATTTATTTAATTCTTCAAGTTTTCTCTTTTTCTCTCTTTTTGTCAAACCGAAATCATATTTTGTAGTTGACATATTTAAATTGAATAATTTTAATAATAACTAAAACAAGAATATATATATATATATCAACAATAACATATTTTCAAGAAAAACTATAAACTAGCTCTAAAGTTAGAATAATAAAACCTGACTCATGAATTTGATAAGTTGATAAAACAATATTGAAATAGCATAGTGTTCCTTCAATATAATGATTGCTTGTTGCACATCTTGAGATTTTGAAGAAGACATCCAAAAGCAAATTTTGTTCTTTTGTAACTTGTAAGCAACAATAAAACAAAAAAAATTGTAGGAGAGAGTTCAATATTGAGAATAAAAATAAAATAAAATAGAGAATTAAAAATATGAGTATAAGGTAAATAATAATATAGGGTCAAACTTTTAGGAGATAAATAAGAAAACACAATTTCCCACTTAAGGAAATTATTCCCAAAAAATGTTTTATTCCCTTAAAAAAGTGGGAAAACTAACAGCCATTTTTTATTTTTTTTATACTTCTTACATGTGTCACGCCCCGAGCCTACACCCTGGGCGGGATCGGCACTCGGAGACCATTGCTGGCCCCAAGCGAACCCTTGTCCTGGCTTTCTTAACTCAGCGGAAACTTAACTCAACAGCTTAACTCAAAGCAATGAAAGGTTATGAAATAACCAAGCGATAAAACTGGCCAAAAAGGCAACTCAAGTCTCAAAATAGAATATTTATATATATACAGAAGAGAGACTCAAAAACTAACTGACTGACTGTCTATGAAGCCTCTAAACATACTAAGATGGATGTTGGGACAGACCCCACAATATCCTAATAAAACAAAAACTCAGAACACAAAATACTTGAGTCCTCCGGAATGCAAGGAGGCTCACCACTGACTCTGGAGTGCTCAACTGGATCAACGACGCGCAGGATGCTGATCCGGGGTACCTGTATCTGCATCATAAGACAATGCAGGCCAACTAGCATCAGTACATGGAATGTACGAGTATGCGAGCTGGAAAGCTAAACCACAACATTAAGCTTGAGAAGAGTAGAAAGGAACTCTTACCTTGGCTCTGTTCGACTCATGAATAACTGAACTCAATATATATATAAAGTAATAAAACACATGCGATATATATAAGGCTTGTAAAATAGTATAAACAACTCAGCTCGTTAATGATAAAACAATAACAAAAGCAACTTTACTTATGTAAAAGTAATATAACTTTAGTGGGAGATTCTTTAACCGACAACCACCACTATGAGCCCTAGTGATGATACAACGCTTTACCTCGCGTTGCCAAGGACCATCCTATACCTTGCCGTGATATAGGAAGCTAACTTGACTTAGTGGATCCACTAGCTTAACTTTCGTGATCATCTAAAAAGTATGACCCGAGAAATCCCATGTTGGCGCATGGTTCTTATGGAGAGTTGAGTTAATATGAACTCGTATCTCCACCCGGTGCTCAATACTACTCCCAAAATGCTTTGGCTCATAAATGTTTTAAAAACAATCTTCTTTCTTTAGTTGAGATAATTACTCAAAACTTAGCCCAAATGCTCTTTTGGAAATCATGTTTCCCCTCTTACTCAAATGTAAAAACATTTACAAACTTCTTTGGGAATACTTAGTTTCCTAATAGCTTTTGAGAAAAGAACTCAACTTTGAACTCTTGTCTTAACTCGACTTGAAACTCTATACTCTTTCACTTGACATCTAACTTCACTTGACTTGGAAACTAACTTTTCTTGAATTGGAATTATGAATTCAAGGTGTTTGATCACACATTTCGGAGGGATTCTTGAATGCTTAGACGTACTTTGAAGTGTCGGAAACAGCTATGAAACATAGGTATAATACCTGGGAACTTGCATGAGAAAGTGAGAAAAGAATGGAGGAACTTGGCTGAGACTTCAAACTTCTGGTGACACAAGTGGCACCTACGGACGCCATCGATGGACCGTAGATGGACTTACGGTCCGTACTGTTGGTCCGTCGTTCATGTCAGAGAATTTTCCCCCAAGAACTCAGTCTGAAGAATTGGTTAAGTGTTGACCTACGATCGGGACTTACGGTCCATAGGTCCACTTACGGACCGTAGGTCGTGTCCGTAGATCGACACACCAAAGGACCTAACTTCTGTCCCAATCAACGGTTGACCAGTACGGACCGTCAATCGAGCTACGGTCTGTAGGTCGTAACCGTAGATGGGAACGTTGTCAAATTTCTGAGAATTTCTGGTGAAAATCAACTTCAAAAGACATAGCTTTTAGAATCATAAATCCTTCAACATACACTAGATTTCGGCCCAAAACATAATTGAAAGTCATGTACTAAACTCATTAAAGTTTCCAACAACTCTATCAACAACAATCACAACACCAACTAACAATACCAACAATACCATCCAACAACTTCAACAACATGAACAAATTCCCTTCAAAATAAAGGAATTGGTGTGTGGGAGAAAAATCACCCATCACTAAGACTCACATACCTTGGTAGGGATCACCCCCGACGAAACCATGACAAACTCCTTGCTTGATCTTCCCCTTTCTCTTCTTCTTCTTCTCTTCTCCTCCAATCCCTAACTCTCTCTTTGAAAAGGGAAACAAACTGATCCAAATCAGTTCAAACACAACCAAAATAGCACAAGGAATTAATTAGGGAAAAAGACCAAAAAGCCCTTAAAATTTCGGACAAAATCCCTGCCATCTGCCCAACTTCCAACGGGCATAACTCACTCATGCGAACTCGGAATAGAGTAAAATCAGTGGCGTTGGAAAGATCATTCCACGAGCTTCGCAACCATAACTGGAACTACTCCTAAGTCATCCTGAGCTAGGAGTTACGACTGCTCAAAGTTGGCCAAAAATCACTAATTTCCCACACTTAGCCAAATTTCCAGATTCTAAAATTTTCCAATTTCAAGCTTCTTCATATTCATTTAAATTTGTCAGATGTTACAACATGTTTTTTTAAAAATAAAATAAAAGCACATATAATTTTTTTAATAATATATATAAGTATTTTTTTAAAAAAATTGGGGGCCCCAAGCGACGGCTTTAGTGGCGTAGTGATTAAGACGATCCTGTTTAGTATTGGGAGCTAAAACTAATACACGATATGTATTTTACACATAGATTCTTAACACATACTAATTAGCATCCATTCTCACCACATTAAATTACTTAATTATAATAAATTTACATGATTTGATGCCAACATTAGAATGTATTTCCCTTAAAATTATCAGCTTAGTGAGTTCCGTGCTCCGATACAAATAAAAACGTTGGAAAAATTAAGGATGCCACCTCAAGCTTATAAGGTAGGCCGGTAAAAATGAATGGGTTTTGGGGCTAATATTGACTCTTTAATATTTATTTTGTAGGACAAATAGGAAAATCACGTGGAATTATATGGTGTAGAATTAAATAATTAATGAAGTCATCTTGACTAATGACGTGGAAAATATGAGGGAAGGGCCCACATTCTCATTTTTTCTCCTAATGGCCGGTGTGCGGAGCCACCTTATTGTCAGGGGTTCATCCCAACCCCCTTCAACGGAAAATTATACTATTTATACATGGTTAAAATAATCTTTTAAGTATATATAGTTGATTGAACCCCTTTCGATTACTTCGTGTGTCTATTTCTTTAGATTTTGAACCTGCTTATTGAAAATCCTGGCCAACTGATGACATCATCAATTGTCCTATAGGCTTAGGCTAAGCTGACGTGTACTAAGAATTATTGACATCTCTTTACACAAGTTAAATAATTAGTCTAGTAATTAAGGTGTTGTGAAAATTCTTAGAGGTCATGTGTCCTAGTCTTACACTCCTACTAGCTTCAAAAATTTATTTATTACTACAATTTTTTTTTGCTACAATCATTGACAATTGACACCCCTGAATGAGTCGTATTAGTCTCAAAATTTAGCTTTTTACTACATTTTTTTTTTTTGCTACAATTATTGACATCCCTTAATGAGTTTTATTAGCCTCAAAATTTTGTTTTTTTTTACTACAATTTTTTTTGCTACAATCATCGACACCCATTTAAAACAATCCTAGATCCGGTACTGCCTCTATATATTATATGTAATTTATTTTAACCTAGGTATTTATAACTTTTTCTTTAAGTTTATTAACATTATAAGTAGAATAGTTTTTTTTATGAATTTGTCACAAAATTTAATATTATTTTTATGAATGTTATTTCAACATACTATGCATTAAGCATGTATATATGTATGTATGCGTATATTTTTGTCTTTTTCCACTCTCTACTCTATGCGTTTCGTATTGCTTGACCCCTTCTTTATATGACACCCCTTAAAAAAAATTAATTAAAGGTGTATTTTACTAAATTAATATTATCAATAATGCTTTGAAATTTTGAATTTAACTACTACTATTTTATGCAGTTATTTAATATTAAGGGTAGAAATAATTTTTTTTTTTTTATTTCATTGATTGGACAAGTAAATCAAAACAACTATTTTTAGAATGAGGGTCAAATAATCTATCCGTCCAGGAAATTCTCTATTGTCTATATAAATAAACAAGTTTTGATTGACATTAATGAAGTACTGTACAGATTTTAGTTTAAAATAACTTAAATTTTAAAAAATACTATCTTTACAAATTTGACCTTAAATTAATAAATTTATTATTTTATATTACCACATCGAAATATATTTGTTTTAGTTATTATTCTTTGTTATCTTTACTAGTGTAAATAAATATTAGAGTTTTGATTATTATTAATAAAAATATTTTTTTCATAATGCTAATTCACTTCATTTTAAAACATCATTAGCTCAGATACTTAATTAATATTTCTCACTTTTTTCATCCAAAAAATAATATTTATGATTTTATGAAAAAATAGCTACATGAATAAATAAAAAGTCATGATTTTTAAAGAAGTAAAAAAGAGTTGGTGAAAGGGTATAATAGGCATATTAAAAAATTAATTAGAATAAAGGGAGGAGTTCGATTATCTATCTATATATAAAAGGAGAAGAAAAAACGTCACATGTCAGTGCCACAATTTTTTAAAAATTTAAATAATAAATAATTAAATATTATATAACTATTTAAATACACACTTTTAAATAGTTATATACAGATGTCATCAACTTTAACAGATAATGGCAAATGTCTTTAAAAAACATAAATTAAAACAATTTTTGAAATGTGTTTAAGTTAAAAAATTTTTTTATTGAACTCTCTTTTTTAATTGTTAAAATAAATTGAATGTATTTGTTCCTAATAAATTGCTCTTCCTATTTTTTTAAATGAATTTTAAAAATATAAAGTTAAAATTATAAATATACCTAATACATAGATAATAGTGCTAAATTTTAGGAGCACATAACAATTCAATTCAAATTAAAATTTGTAATGACCCTTCAGGTCATTTTTAAATTAAAGAATTCTTTCCCTCGTATAGAGCATTCCTGTAGCGACCCCAAGTCATTTATGACTTGCTGGCACTGACCGTTCGGTCGCCTGGTCGTTCGTTTGGGTTTTAGGCCCGTTTCCCTATTTTGGAGATTTTTATAACTTGAAAAGTTGACTTTGGTCAACATTCTTGGGAGTCGTGCTCAGATGAAAATTCTGACAGCTAGGTTAGCTTCGGAAGATTGATTTTGGTCTAGAACGACCCTTCGTTCGCTTCCCGAGGCTTTAGATGGCATTTGTGGAATCTGGCTCAAACGATACTGGGTGTGGGACCCACTTTTCATCGAAGCAATCTCCAAATGGAAATTCCGCCTTCACCATTGAGTCCGAAATATCATTTCCAATTAGATTCCATATATGGTTTGTATTTTTCCGATTCCGAACGAGTCCGAAACATCGAAATTTAAGTTTGAAGAGTTGTAGAATTTTGACGCGGCGGTGACGTGGCAGAGCCACGTGACGCCACGTGGCAGCGGCTGGAATTCCAGATTTAAGAACAAGTTCGTCCAAGTTTTTTTCCTCAACTTCAACATAAGATTTCTCCTTCATTTTGAGTCCAAATTAGGTGCTTCAAGAGGCTAACTTCAAGAGAATTTCGTGGGGAATCTAGCGGTGATCTCGGAAACGCGAGAGGAGGCTTCGTTTGAGGTAAGGAATCGAATTTAGCCACTGCTAGGATGACTTTCGGATTGAATTGTTGTTGAATTTTGAAATGTGAGATCTTGATCATCTTAGGTCCGTTTTGAGTCATTCTTGAGGCTAACTTGTAGAGTTTTTCGCAAGGATCGTCGTGGTATAATCTGTTTGGGTTGAAAGGGTCTCGTTTTTCCAGAAATTGGTGATTAATGGGCTGCCCATTTTAATTGTTGTGGCTGATTTACTGTGTTTTAGGTATCTGTTTTTGTGCTAAAATTTTGGGGTATTAGTTTAGTAAGGTATTTGGAACGTTTCCACGGATTCGATTTTGAGATTCCAATTGTGGGCCCCACAATCCCGTTTTGGTAGGCTATGACTTTCTCTCGTGAGATTGAGCATGTTTAGGCATTTGTTTATTGATTTGCTTGAGTATGGAGGGGTTTGGGTGTTGAGCATGCTAAATTTCTACAGTTCCTGCCTTAGACCTTATTTCGGGAAAGTGTTGGATTATGACAACATGTCTCTTGATATTATTGAATATCCATATCTTGTGGTGTATATGATAATATTGATTTGAAGTATGTTTGGCCTTAGTCTAGGCTTAGACTAGTGTTGCCATAGACTTGCGAGATTTCGGATGTCGTTGGGCAGTAGAACTTTTTCCGACGCCGTTTCGGACGGTTAGCTCCTTGTAGACTGATATAGCAGACTTGAGTCTGATAGTCGGTAACTCAGCTTATGACCTTGTATCCATAATGCCCTCGTCGTTAGCTACGGCACCAGGTTAGAGTCCGTGGTCCGATTTTACTTATGTCCGAGGCTTAGCTACGCATCCGGTTCGAGTCCGTGGTCCAGCCTTACCCGTGATCCGGTTTTGGCTATAGTACCCGGTTAGAGTCCGTGGTCCGACCCACCCGTGCCCGACCTTTGGCTACAAAGACCCGGTTCGAGTCCGTGGTCCAGTCCCATATAGGTTGACTCATTAGCTATAGTACCCGGTTCGAGTCCGTGGTCCCGCCTTGCACGTGGTGTATTCCCATTCCTCACTAAAGCTTCGATTAGTCTTGATTATTCTTATCTCGTAGGATGAGGTTTTGGAGGTTGGAGAGATTCCGATTAAAGTCCGAGACGTAATGAGATCCCGGAATATGATTGGGAACGGTTCGAGTTAAAAGTCCAAAAATTAGTAATATTGTGATAGACCTTCTAGTTCCATTATTTTACTTTATCTCGCCGATGCATCCGTAGGGCTTATGGGGGTCCGTGCGGGTGGTTTCTTTTATTGTGCACGAGGCGTACCCGTCGGGTTTATGGGAGCCCGGCGGAGTTAGTTAGATTACTTGTCTTTGTTGCCTCGTACGCCGTGTACATACCCCCATTTACTACTCTTTGCACTTGATGTGACCCTTTATTTGCATTTCGGTTTACTTTTGCTTATCTTGCTCGGTCGGCCTATGATGCCTACCGGGTACCGTTGTTTTGGTACTCATGCTACGCCCGCATCTATTTTGTAATGTAGGTCCGAGCACTAGTAGCGGCGTTGATTGAGCTTGGAGTAGACTTATCCCGGAGACGGGGGTGAGCACACGGCGTTTTGTACTATTTGATCTCTATATCGTATATATAGACTTGTCTCTTTCCTTTCGAGACAGTCCCGTTTCGTTGTCTAGTTTTGGGACTTGTACTCATTTTGTAGTAGCTCAGACCGGTGACTTCTAGGTGCCTGGGGAGGGATCTTTATTTGTATATATGTTTTGGGTTGGTTCCGCCTCGTTTATATTGTTATTTTCCTACTTTTGTTTAATTTCTACCCTCAGACCCATTACTTGTTGTTTCGGGTTACGGGTTGGCTTACCTGCTGGTGGGTTATAGTAGGTGCCATCATGACTTGATAAATCGGGTCGTGACAAAATTTAACCACAATAATTCTAACAAACTAATCTATATCACATTATTTATTTATTATATTTGTCGAACTTCAATTTTTTGAAATAACTAATTGGTAAATATTAATAATAAAAAATTATTATATTTTTAATAATAATAATCATAATCATAATAATAATAATAATATTTACTATTTTAAAAGTATTAATTGTGTCAAAACCATAATTTTGTTGTAAATATGAAATTTTAAAAGTTCAATTTACAAAAGTTTCATATTATTTAAAACACACGTTATAGTTTTAAACATAATAAAAAATATTTTGTTTTTTTTTATTAAAAAAAAAAACAGTTACAGTTTAAAAAGATAAGTTAGAATTTAAAATTACCATGGCAGTTTAAGTGAACATGTATTATCTGTTTTTCAATATTTTAGGTCTTATCTCTAATAGTTCCACATAATGCTTAATTATTAAATCAAAAATATAAATAGTAGTTACAACTTTTAATATAAAACACAAAAGAATCACACACAAAATAACATTCTTCAGTAACCATATCAAATCAAATTCTTACCCTCTTCAACAAAGAAACAATACAGTATTTCAGTATTTAACAAAGGAGAACAATTCAACCCCCAACATGCATTCAAGGACAATAAGAAATCAACAAATTTAATACAGAGTTTAATCATATGTAAGTTTATTTTTCAAATCCTTAAGTTTCAATGTATATAAAGTTCTTTCTCTATTATGCAATAATTATTTATTTCTTTTGTACTGAGTAATCAAATAACAATAACTAAATTTCTCAGTTTTGACTTCAACATGCTTAAATCAAATATCCATCAAACATTTCGATAAATTTTATTAGTGTGTTTTTTGTCAAATAATAATAAGAAATGACATTAGGGACAAAACATGTTTTCATGTCTCTTACGCTTGAACATTAGTTTGAAACATACTGTACACTAGCAATAAAATAAAGTTTGAAATCATCAAATCTATTTTTTGGCATGATTTCTTGAATTAATATTAGCGTAATTTAAAATCTTTCACTTAAAATAAAATAAAAATTATCTCTTTTTTCTTATATCTACTTCAAAAAATTATATGTTTCTTACTTTGTATATTGATTTTTCCTAAATAATATATTCACATTTTGATTTATTATTATTTATTTATTTTGTTTTGTAAGAATTTTTTCTAGCTTTTTCTTCTTTGTTTTGCAGTAATGTTGAATTGTAAAATTTATGTGCTACTGTAAGTGTTTTAATTTTGTGTTGATAGATTTTGTATAAACGAAATACTAAGTTGACATGTCATACTGTTCTCATGTATAAAAATCTATGTAAAGGATAAGTATATATTTTAAATTTTAAATAAAAAATAAATAAGAAGAAGATAAAATCGGAAAGAAACAAAAAAAATATTAATAAAATAATTAAAAATATATGGCTAAAATAACTAATTATATTGACCAATATGTGTTTATGCTTATTAAATTAATATTTGTTTATGCTTATTAGTTTTAAAAGAAGTTCCTTTGTAAATTTTATATAAATGAATACGTTAATAAAAAACAGTTTTATAACTCTCCATTACTCATCTATTACTACACAGTCCTAAATCAATAAAAAATCATGAAATATGAAAAAAATTAAATAATTTTTTAAAAAAAAATAATGAATTGAAAAAGTAGGAAAGAAAAAAGAAAATCAAAATGGTTGTAAATCAGCCATTTTTAATAAATAAAAAATAAATATTTCTAACTCTTATCAATAAAATAGCAAAAAATGCACATGTTCTCAATTTCCTCAAATAAAGCAAAACAAAAAAATTATAAATTTCAGTTGCATAAAGTCAAAAAATTAGGAAGTTATTAACATGAAAATATTATTTAAAAATATTATAATATTTTATTTATAAAAAAATTAAAATGAAAAATAAAATATAGTGGCGGTTAAACATTTTTCAATTAGTGGGATCACTTTAAAATTTATTTAAATATTACCATTTAATTTTGAGTTATGGATGGATGGTAATAGTTCCTAAAATATAGGTAACTAACTTTTTTTTTAAATGTTAACTGTTTAAAACATAAAATAAAAAAATCAAAATGTTAATTACATAGGAATAGATCATGAAATTTATTTTTCTTTACAGTTTTTTTTAATCATATTTTAAAGTTTCTTCTATAGTTATTTTATTTTTCTGTATTAATTATATTTTTTAGTATTTTATTAAAACTTATATTTCCACAATTCTTTAATCATAGGTAGGCCTGTTCATGGTTATGGTTATAAAATCAAATCGACCCACAATCGGAATCAAACCGATTAAAAAAACCGATATTTGGTTTAATTTGGTTAGGTTTGGTTTTAAATTTTGATAAAGTTTAATTAACTTAAGTCTTTAATTTTACTATTTTCTGAAGCCCAACACTTAAATTTTAACCCAACTCTTAAAACCTTAAGTCTAAATCCCTCAATTTCATTACTTTAAGGATCACACTTTCTCTGTTATTTATAAAATTTTCTAACGTAGCATTGAATAATTTAAAGCTCAAGCTAAAGAAGATGGTAATTGATTTAGTTTTGATTATGAAATATTGGTTGTTGTTTTTTAGAAGTAATTTCTTAATATTTTAAAGTGTAATTTTATTGAAAAGTCTATTGATAAGATGTTGAGATCTCCATAATATTGAACTAACTTTATGCTATTGACAATAAGTTTTTTTAGTTTCTGAAACTTGGTACATTGGATGAATCACTTTGTTCGTGCAATAGTTTTTTCGTGAGTTATTCATGTACTAAGTGTTTGTGTCTATCGAGATGCATATGTCCTCAACAAACTTATTACTTTCTAACCGGAAAAAAAAAACCGAAAAATCGAACCAAACTGACAATAACCAAACCGATGGTTATTTTTTTGGTTTGGTTTTAGAAATTTAAAAACCGATTAAGTTGGTTTGGTTTTAGTTTTAACTAATAACTGATCCAAACCGAACCATGAACACCCCTAATCATAGTGATGGATAACTATTTAGTCTAATTTGAGTTTTTATTTATGCGAGGATTTATAAATTTTATAGTACATAAATTGCATAAGCCTTTTGTTTATGCTATTAAATTAAAATGTGTTTATGCTTATTAGTTTTAAAAGGAGTCTCTTTGTAAATTTTATATAAATGAATACGTTAACGAAAAGAAAAAAAATATTTTCATAACTCCCCATTACCAATACATTACTACACAGTCCTATAATCAATAAAAATCTATGTTAATAACATTTTATTTTTCAGTATTTATTTTAAATAAAAAAAATAAAAAATCATGAAATAAATAATTATGATTATGATTATTTTAATTAATTACGTCAAAGTAAAATATATTTTAAGATTTTTATCGATACATACCTCAGGTTTAACCATATTATCATAAGTATTTAAATACTTTATTTTATCAGTTGATCTTTTAACTAATCAAAAAATATAAATCACGAACTAAATATACAAATTACTAAAAAAGATTCATACACATTTAGTTATTTATTAACAGTTGATATTTGTTTATGCTTATTAATTAATATTTGTTTATGTTTATTAGTTTTAAAAGAAGTCCCTTTTATAAATTTTATATAAATGAATACGTCAATGAAATATTTACATAAAGATAATTACTTCAAATTCTAAATATAGTATAGGTAGATAAAGAAAATTAGGAAACTCTTATTATGAAAAGTGTAAAACAATTTATATGTTTTCTATTTCTATTTATGCATAAAATTTTTTGACAATATAACTTTTTTCCTTGATGTGACTTTGTAGTTGTTGAGACAAAGTCACTATAATCAACTTCATACTTAGAATTAACACTATCGGTGAGATTTGATATATAGATATAGCAACTTTTTAAGCATTAAAATCTCTTATCAATAATTATTGCAAACCATTAGTTTTTGATGATTTTTTTTCCTTTTTTTTATTTATAACTTTCAATGATTTGAAGTTTTTATTTGCAGGATGATTGGTGTTTAATTCCCTGGATTTGAATGTTTATTTTTTATTTTTTATTTTAATATTTTGTTAAAGTTATTATGTATACATATTTAATGTGAAGCATTTATTTGATAATATTATTTAATAATAAGTTAAACTTTAAAATTGTCAATAAATTAATATTTACAATTACATTTATCAACTAACCATGCAACACGCGGACACATATACTAGTTGTTTAAAATTGAAAAGGAGTTCAATTTCTACAGCAAAGTTGGAAAGCGAAAATAATTTTCACTCTTATATAATATTTTAAAATTGTGTGCGCCTAGCACATAGCGAACAATACTAGTAAATTAAAAGATTCAACCATTTTCCCTATATGCGTGTCCTTCGACATTGCTTCGTTGATTTATTTTATATATATATATATATATATGTATATATATAAATGTTTGGTTATCATTTTACCCCTATTCTAAATTAAAATGTTATAAATTATTTAATTAATTAAATATTAGATGATAAAAACATAAAGAATTTGAAGAGCTTGAAATTAATAACAAAGCTTTATGTTAAATATAATCTGATCACTTGCATTGAATTGAGTAATAATCGGAAGAATTGTTTCATCTGCCAAATAATTAGTGCATGTTGTAATTATGATCTGTTTTGATCCTTTGAGATTCCATTGTTAATAAGTAATACTTAAGTATAGACTTCTCATTTTTACTACACCTTATAAAAGCTCACAACAAATATAAGTTGCATACAAAATCTAAAGTTTGTGGATTGTGAAAGAAAATAATTGGGGAGAAAAGAAAAAAAGAATTCTCAAGGCATGGAGAAAAATACATTTCTTCATTGTTACTATTTAGGAGTCAACTTACAAAGATGGATATTGCCCGTCAGAGATTGGTTGCAAATCAACTTCAGAAGAGAAGAAAATGAAAAAAGAGAAAATAAGTAATTTTAAAGGTGTAAAAAGAAATCATATTAGAAAGAGTATGATATAAGATATATTGGCTCTAAATAATGAATTTACTTATTTTCAGATGCCTCACACACTTGATTTCTTTCTCTACTATATTATTTTTATCATTAATAATTTTATTCATTTACAACTTTGAACAACTTATAATGACATTGTGAAATTTAAACCATTATTATGAGCCATTAGAACAATTGATATGATATCCAATTTGCTATTCTTCTTCTCTCACTTTTATATTTAATTCAATGTACTTTCCTTTTCGTTCTATAAACTTTCTTTAAATGTATCTTCTTATATTATTTTCTTTTTGATTGTTAAAATATTGAGAAATGATACAAATGTGGCAAACAATATATTTGGAGATGAAATTATACGAAAAGATATCATTTACAAAGGTGCTAGGAGACTAGGAACATGAGAATTTTATCTTTAGTTACATATTGATATTTTTTTAATTTAAGAAAATGTTATTAAATTATGTGCAAGATAAAATTTTATTATTTTTAAATAATATGAATTTATAAGAATTAATATGGAATACACTTGCAATGAATGTGCCAAGATACCTGTACATATATACACATTAATATAATAATAATAATTTAAAGTTGCCTTTTAATTCTATTTTATATAAATTTTGTACCTTTTTGTAAGAAAAGAAACTCAAAATTTAAATTAAAAAATAAAGAAAGAGAACCTATTTTACTTTTTATCAAAAATATTTTAGAATTTTGAAATAAACAATTCAAATATTCATATTGATAAATAAAGTTTTTACAACCATATCAATATAATATATTATAAACAAATTGCTAACATCTTATTAATTAAAATTAATTTAAAAGTTTAAGAGGGTGTTTGGATTAACTTTTTAAAAGTATCTTACAAGCTAAAAGCTAAAAGTCATAAGTTGGGAATGCCAACTTTTGGCCTTTAGCTTATTTTTATACTTTTTTTTGGTCTAAAAATAAGTGTTTAAAAATATTTTTTGATCTTTTTCAAACACCACAAAAATTAGAAAAGAAACGTAAAAACCAAAAGTACTTGCATTAACCCATAACCAATTTGAGATATACTTGGACTCCTGATAGACTAATTGTTGCCCATTTTGCTGGAGACTCTTGGCGAAAGAGAAAGTTTTACCGAAAACTCTAAATCGTCTCTTGATTAAAAATTGAAAAGAATTCATCAAAATCGAATCTTTGACCTGACTTCGTTACCCGCTTTTGTATCACTGCAAAAAAATTGACAACAAAAGGCACACATCTTCCATATAAAATCCGTGTGAAGATATTATAAAGTATAAAATATCAATACACTCTTTGTTATGCAATTCAAAGACATATGATTTTCCTGTATCCTGTTTAGTCAACCCGATAACAAAAACATGTGGTTTTCCTGTTCCTTCTACCCGTAAGATATAATATTTGTTGCATATAAGTAAATCAGATTTAACACATTTCTATGTTGTTGGGAGTTTTATCTACAAGTGTATATTAATATTTCTAATTCAAAAATATAAATAGATGTTGAATCACTCATTGTGTTATAAACCAACTAAAGAGACAATGCAATAGGAGATGATCTACTTTTTTTCACCAAACATCCAACAAAACACAAATAGAGAAACAACGTAAATTTCTATCTAATAAAATGTCTTTCAAAACTTACGAGTTATATATTGCCATTGGGTCCCAGACTTCTTATTCTTATTTGATTCATGGCTTTCAAACCTTTGAGGTTTAATAAGTTGTAAACACTTGTCACGACCCGAGTCTACACCTTGGACATGGCCGGCACTCGAGAATCATTGTTGGTCCCCAAACAAATCCTCATCCTGGCTGACTACAAGCGGAAGACTAACTTAAGCATACAAAGCTTAAAACAAAATACAATTCATGAAAAGTTAAATACAAAGCTTTAACTCAAAAGAAAACTCTGAATAATATAATATATTCAACTCACCCCAAAATGGACAACTTAAGTCTTTAAAACATTTAACAAAATAAATGAACAGACTTTTGAAACTCTACTTTCTATCTATGAAGCATCTAACTGACAAGGATGGAAGTCGGGACAATACCCATGACATCCTAACAACTCATGTAACTGAAAAGTAAATGAAATCCTCCGGAAGCAAGGAGGCTCACCATAGCTCTTGTTGATCATCCCGAATACTTGAATCTGCATCATGAAAGGATGCAAGCCAAATGGCTCAGTACATGGAATGTGCGAGCATATAAGAGGAATTCTAAAGCATAAACATAAGCTTGAACTTGATAAAAAGGAAACATACTTACCTCTTCTGAACTCACTCAACCCAACTCAACTAAAGAATAAGATACTCAAATCAAAGATAAAATATTCAACTCAGTGAAATAAGGCTCAACTCAATAATAAGACACTCAACTCTTGGTACTCAAACTCTGGATACTCAGCTTTGGATCCTCATGTGACATCTTTCAATTTGAAATAACTATGAAGAAGCTTGAAATTGGAAATAGTCATTTTTGGGAAGAATTCAAATTCTGGAAATTTAGTCAAGTATGGGGAAAAAAGTGAGTTTTTGGTCAACTTCAAACAATCATAACTCCTAGCTCAGGATGATTTAGGTGTATTTCTAGTTATTTTTGCAAATCCCTTGGAATGATCTTTCCAACGCCGCCGAGTTTGCTCGATTCCGAGTTCGTATGAGTGAGTTATGCCCTTTGGAAGTTGGGTTGTTGCCATAGGAAAGTTCACCCGAATTTGTAAGGGTATTTTGGTCTTTTCCCTAACAATTACTTTTGGTTATATTAAGGGTCCCAGCTGATTTTAAATCAGTATTTCCTTTTAAAAAGTGAGTGTTAGGGTTGTGAGTGAAGAGATAAAGAAGAGGAGAAAGAGAAGGAAGTTAAGTTCGTCAAGATCGTCGTGGATTTCGTCGGGGGTGATCCCTATTAAGGTATGTGAGATCATAGTGTTGCGTTGGTTCATTCCCCCACACGCCAAACTCGTTTTACTTTCCGAGAAAAAGATCGGTTGTGTTTGTTGAATTCTTGTGGTTGTGTTGAAGTTTTTTGTTGATTTGGTACATGTTTCCGGATGGAATTCCAAGTTGAATCTATTGTATATTAAGGGTTTTAATGATCCCAAGTGTTTGGAGAAAGAACCTTTGAAGTTAAGAGGGTTTAGAGTTGGAAAAATGAAGGAGAAAAGTCAACTCTCCATAAGAACCATGTAGCCAAATATGGGACTTAACGGGTCATTCTTTTTAGATGATCACGTAAGATTAAGCTAGTGGATCTACTAAGTTAAGTAAGGTCCTATATCACGGCAAGGTATAGGATGGTCCTTGGGCAACGTGAGATAAAACGTTGTATCATCACTAGGGCTCATAGTGGTGGTTGTCGGTTAAAGAATTTCCCACTAAAGTTATATTACTTTTATATAAGTAAAGTTGAGTTTGTTATTGTTTTATCTTTAACGAACTAAGTTGTTTACACTGTTTTACAAGCTTTATATATATTGCATGTGTCTTATTGCTTTATATTGAGTTAGTTATTCATGAGTTGAATACAGCCAAGGTAAGAGTTCCTTTGTACTCCTTTCAAGCTTAAGTTTTTCTTTAGCTTTCCAGCTCGCATACTCGTACATTCAATGTACTGATGCCAGTTGGCCTGCATCTTATGATGATGCAAACGCAGGTACCCAGGATCAGCATCCAGCACGCCGTTGATCCAGCTGAGCACTCCAGAGTCAGTGGTAAGCCTCTTTGCCTTCCGGAGGACTCTGTTATTTTGTGTTCATAGTTTTGTTTTATCAGGATGTTACGGGGTCTGTCCCAACATCCATCTCAGTGTTATAGAGGCTTCATAGACAGTCAATTAGTCAGTTAGTATTGAGTCTCTCATCTATGTATATATGTAAATATTCTATTTTGAGGCACAAGTTGCCTTTTGGCATGTTATGCATCAGTTAGGTTATTTTATAACCTTTTATTGCATTAAGTTATTCTGTTGAGTTAGGTTTCCGATGAGTTAAGAAAGTCAGGCCAAGGGTTTGCTTGGGGCCAGCAATGGTCTTCGAGTACCGGTCCCGCCCAGGGTGTAGGCTTGGACGTGACACCTCACCTCTGGATACTCAACTCAATAAAAAGCAACAATAAGAGATACAATATATGGAAAGCTTTTAAAACAGTAGAAAGCAATCCAATGTTTTTAAGAATACAATGTACTCAGTTTGTATGCAACGATACAATATAAACTATGTTTGTATATGAAAATACAAGTAAACTATGTGTATATAAAAATACAAATATCTCTGTGGGAGTTTCTCTAACCGACAACCATCACTTAAGAGTTATTGTGATGATACAACGTTTTGCCTCACGCTGCCAGGGCCATCTTATACCTTGCCATGGGTATAGAACCTAACTACTAAGTGGATCCACTTGTCTATGCTAAAAAGCACTAAAGAATCATCTAAAAAATATGACCCTTTTCTACCCATGGTGGCTACATGGTTTATGGGGGCTGTGAGTTGTCTGAACTCTCCCCCATGTCGGTGCTCAATACTACTCCCAAAATATGATACTAGCTCTTGTGTTTTAAAAACATACTTCTTTCTATGATTTGAGATAATTGCTCAAAAACTTAGCTCAAAGGCTATCTTGGAAATCAAAGTTTCCTCTCTCGCTTAATTGTGAAAGCATTTACTCTTTTCTGAAAATTAGATCAAAGGCTCTTCGGAAATCAAGGTTTCCTTTTCTTGTTTAAATGTGAAAATATTTTCTCTTTGGGAATACTTAGTTCCCATATAATCTTTTGAAGAAACTGAACTTCACTTTTACTCTTACTCAACTCAATGCTCAAGTCTTAAAACAAGTCTAAATCATTTGTAAAATACTTCTTAAAATATGGTTCATGTCGAATTATGGACGTGAACGATTCAATACAAGGTTTTCAATAACCATAGATAGAATTCAATACTTGGAACTCAAGAACTTCAATGATAGTACTACTCATTTCAAGAATACTCAACTCAGAGGGTTCATGCGGAATTATGAGCATGAACTACTCAACTCAAGGACTCAAAGATACTTCTCATCTCAAGACTGTTCGACTTATAGGGTTCATGCGGAATTATGGGCATGAACAATTCAACTCAAGGACTGAATGGGTAACATGTAGTAGTCCCATAATTAGAAATATAATCTCAAAGGAGATTAGGAACTCAATACTCAAGACTTAGAACTTGAAGATACTGCATACTCCTCTCAATGATACTCAATTTATGGAGTCCATGAAGAATTTATGGGAATGAACGACTCGAATTGAAGGTCTACATAACTACATAGAACTCATGTATATGACTCTTTTCATTCTCTTACTTACTTCCTCAAAACTTAGTTCAAATCAATAGTTGATATCAAAGGATTCACAATTGAACTCAAAGACTTTCTTAAACTCTACTCTTGACTCTCTCTTGAATGTGAATTATGAATTCAAGAGTTATGGTTCATGATATGAAGGATCTCGTGATGACAAAGTAGACTCATGAATACATTCTCATACTCACTTGCTCTTGCTCAAGTCTTGAACAAGTTACTAGAAGTTGTAGAAGACTCCACAAAAAGATTCAAAGGGACTTTCTCAAAAGGTTCAGAAGAACTCTCAAGACTTAACTCTTAACTTTACCTTGAATTTGAATTATTAATTCAAGGTTATGATTTATGTTATGAATGATTTCTAAGTGTTTATAAGTAGTTTAGAGTGATTTGAATCAAAGGGAGTGAAGGTACAGTTAAAAGAGACTCAAACAGGACAACCGACCGAAATGAGTGGGGGCAGGTAATCCTAGCGCGGGGTGCCAGCCCCAAACTTCAGAGGCTACATATGGGTGCACTGCAGGGGAGCTTCCCCAGACCCTTGGGCGCATTTGGGGTGCACCGCCCCAGCCTCTCCCCAGGCCAAGTTCGACGAATTTCGCCTCTCGTTTTCTTATCCTAAATCGCTTTTAATCGATTTCTATTCTCAAATGTTCCTTAGATTCAATTACCCAATCTAAGTACACACCAATCCACCAAAACAATCACTTTAATCTCAAAAAATCATCAAAACCCCAACAAAACAAGATTTAGAATGAACTTCAAGAACACCTATCAAGAACTTAAATCCTTCAACTTTTGTGAGTGAAATTACGCTGAAATAACATGTTTGGCGTGTGGGTGAACAAACCCAACACTATGAAAGCTTACATACCTCTTAGGGATTGAACCCATGGCGAAAATCCGCAACAAAATGCAAGACTCTCGACGAACGCTTTATTCTCTCCTCCTTTCTCCTCTTTTCTTTTCTTGAACTTCTTATTTTTAGTAGCATGGATAACAAGTAATATTAGATCAATTCTAAAACATATATTCATTTAATACGTAGTTTTACAACAAAAAAAAATCATGAGATCACATGCACCATACTTGTCTACTATAGTCGCCCTTGTTTGCGTCATATTAGCATTGCTGCCTTGCTATGTGTGGTACTATGTAATCTCTCTCTTTTCCTTTTTTTTTGCTGAGTAAATTGTTAGGATTTTGCCCTAATTTTCTTACCTTATTTGAAGTTTATTTTTTCCTTAAAAGAAAAGTTAAAGTATTACAATACATGCTTAAACATTTTCTGAAATGAAAATATAATTCTTTTTCATATTTGGTTTATTCTAAACATCCTATAAATAGAAGACCCACTTCTCAAACAATGAACATAATAACATCCACAATGTAGTCGTTTAGATAGTCTTGTTTATGGGGAGATTTTACTGTCTACAATTTTAATGTCTTTTTATTAGTTTTTAAATATGTAAGGCAATTGGTCAAATCATGTAATAATATTTTGATTTGTAGTATAAGTTTTTGTCATCTAATTTATCAAATATATGATATGCAATTGTAAGCTTATGCATGACGCCCTAATCACTTTCGAACCCAACACAAATGCTTTGTTTATGGAAAATTTACAAGGACTGTTCGTGTCGAAGGTGGTCCAATATAATCAAAGATAATAGGTGAGTGGAGACTCGTGTCCATATGTGCCAGATTAGTTTATTGTGTGTCAATCTCAATCCGCAAAGAGCAGTAATTTATATCCATTGCGAGCAGTGGAGATTAGTGGTGTATCAGACCATATGGTATTAAGATGAAAGCAACTTTCTCCTCTCAATTCGAGCAGAGAGACCTACTAAATTTTTCGTGCTTCTAATTTTATTTGAGTGACGATTTGTTGCCTTTTCTTGAGAGCTTGAGGGGAAAGGCTCCCGGGATTAATTAAGTGTGTACACCAACATGGGCGGTGTAA
This sequence comes from Solanum commersonii, assembly GCA_029007595.1. Classification (NCBI taxonomy): domain Eukaryota; kingdom Viridiplantae; phylum Streptophyta; class Magnoliopsida; order Solanales; family Solanaceae; genus Solanum; species Solanum commersonii. The sequence goes on from JAJTWQ010000298.1 coordinate 121,417, forward strand.
GACAGATCCACCCTTAACCAGAGACCTCAAGTTTTGAGCCTTGGGTATGGAGAAAATCTTGTTGGGAGCGACATCCTCAAATGAAGAAATTTTAAGCAGTATGAACTGAAATACACACACATCATTTAATCAGTAATAACAACATAAAAAAGTCTCACTCCTCAAAATCTCCCCCGTTTCTTATGCATTTTACATTGCATTTACTGTTTCCTCTAACCATTTGCGTCCAGAAATTCCGATTTCTCAATACAGAAAGTTCAATAATTGTGTCGTCTCTTTGCTTTCCGTCTTGTTATCTAGAGTAAAAAGAACAACATTGTAGCATCCTAGGCATATACCACATCAACAAAACGCAAGAAAGATATTGATTGTTGGAATAAAAGTAAGTGACATTAGACCCAAATGAGGCATTTTAAAGACGAGGGAGCCTAGGACCCAAAGTAAACAATACAAGCTATTACATACATAGTTCAATAGCTTTCACTTCTTGACTTGAACAGAGAGACCTTCAAAACTTTTCACTTCCCAAATGAGCACCGAGCCTTGTCAAAATCCTAACAATGAAAAAGTAATATCTTTCCTTATAATCTATGACCATAATGTCAATATCTCTCTTGTGTGTTACTTAAACAACTTTTTTATCATGTACCTTTGGGTTCCATCAGAGCTGTACGTCCCATTTGCAGTGTTGACACCCAATTTTGACCCTCCCCGATAATAATTAATTGCCGAGTTTCTTAATTTTCAAACGATTTAAAATAATTAGATTTATAAAGTTTCAAAAATAAATTTTGTATATATATATATATATGTATGTATGTATATAGACACACACATAATAATAATTATTATTATTATAGCTTGCAAGTTATTCTAAATAGTTTTGTCACTTTTTGTAATTTTAAATTAACATATATGTTTTATATAATTTCGTATATAATTAGTATATTTTATAAACATTTCGAAAATCATCACAAAATATTTTAATTTTAGTGAGTATTTCAATTAACTTTGTTTAAATTAGTAGTTTAGATTTTGAGTCACTAGTTTATAATTGAGTCAATTATTTTATTTCGTTAAGATTAAGAAGCTCATTAGTTAATTATATTAATCCGTACCCCTTGAATTCTAGCCGTACTTCTCCTAATCAATTAAATTTAGATACGTCTTTAAGCTCCAGTTGGTTATAACTTAGATTTGTATGGCTAACTTAAATTCAATTCTATCTTGATTAATCTTTTAAACACCAAAATTTTGGGCTTTATTCCATTCCCTTAAAACAACCCAAATGCTCAACCTATTTCCCATTTTGGCCCCAATACACTTCCTCCAACAGCCCATTGTCTTCCAATTCTCTTACAATTCCCACCAGCACAACACATTATTTAAGCAGCCCATCAAATTATGACCCAACCCGGCCCACTTCTCTATCCTTCTAAGAAGTCCAGAACGTTAACTCGCATTCCCAGAAAACGCCAACAACGATCCAACCAGACGGAAAAACCAACGGAGTGAAGGCGAAACCAAACAACAAGCGCGTTAACACACCACCTAACCCCATACGCGCCTTGTCTTCTCTACGCGAAGATGAGTTCACGGGAGCGATAGCAACGGCACCAAATGGCGTCAATAGTACAGAGGAGCGTCCTCAGTCTGAGTACTGTTCTAGTGCAAATTCGGCGATGGCAGATTGGGGATTCGTCCTCGCTTATGCGGATGTATGCCACGTCGGGTCCTAAGGACAGAAGATCAATCCTAATCCTCCATCCCCTTTCCCCTTTCGGGATGAACCCAAAACCTCAAGGAAAAGGTGTTTGTTTGAATTGGGTAAAGAATTCAATTTTTGAATTTCGAATGGCAAATTTCCATCCGTTTGCCCCCTAATAATCTACCCTAATTTTCCCATATATATAGCATCTTCTGTTCATCTAGAGGGGAGGGGATTTTATTTCCTTGAGCAGAAACAGTAAGAGAGCTTAGGCAAAAACAACCAGAACATATAGAAATATATTCAAGAAAGGGAAGAGGCGGCTAGTCCTAGTTTGAGTATCATTCCTCTTTCTCGTTTGTCCTCATTTCCCTACGTTCGTTAGAGTTTAAAGCTCCACCCAAGTCTCCAGTTTGCTGATTCATATTCAGGTCTTGGTAGTGAAATCGCTGGTCTTTCGAGCTCATTCTGTCTCTGTTTCGCTGCCCGAAAAAAGGTATCACCTTCTTCTTCATAATGCTCTTTCCACCTCCGCTTCTATCTCGAAATGACTCTTTAATGTTTGAAAAGTTTTTTTTTTTACTTTGTGCTTGTTTGCTGTTAGTTGCTATTTAGTTTAGGATATTTCGATATGATGCACATATTCTTGGTCGTTTCCTTGAGCCGACATGATATCGAGCTAAGGCTTTCATTATTCGTTGTTATCTCTCTGATATTTTATTTGAAGTTCTGTTTTGTTGATTCCCATCATTGAGCTTGCCTCTTGAATGGCGTTGAATCTGTTTTATTCCGCAATACTTGACACTATACCTTTCATTCTCTCACCTTAGGTTGAATGAATGAACTAAGAGGTCGATATTTCGAGTTCCTATGTTGTATTTGTTGTTGTTTTAAGTTCATATGTCGCATCTGTGACTGTTCGTTTTAATCATTTACTTGGTTGTTTTGTTGAGTCATTATTGGAGTGTAGGCTTTATTTTTCATTCTCCAAAATTAGCATATTAATTGTCGTATTGTTAGAATCAATGTTAAAGTCTATTTGCTTGAACTTGATCCAAGAATGAGGGTTAATAATAGATTTCTAAGTTATGTCGCCTCTCCCTCTTACTGTTCCGAGCTTGTTACATCTTAGCAATGGTTAGTTGCGTATGTCGTTATTTCTCGTATTGATTCCGCTTAGGTGTCGGAACCTTAAAATCAACCGATATAGTATGCTTATATCACGGTGTGTAATTTACCGGTAGCTTATTAAATTTTCCTTAATAGTATAGCTTCATGTTTATTTCTGTAGCTTTGGTGGGTATTGCATATTTGAATCTAATATGCATAAGTTTTAAATTATTTCTTAGTGTTAAGCTCTTGTCCACTTGTATAAAAATGTGAAAATTATTTCTTAGTGTTAAGCTCTTGTTCACTTGTATAAAATGTGAGAGTCCAAGTTTTGATGTTATCTGTAAAAGTTTTTCTCCTCTAAAATTAGTAAATGCTTGTCCTCTGTGTTAAGTTGAGCTCGTGGGTTTCTTTTGTCAACCATGAAAAGTAATTGACCCTTATCAAGTTTATTTTTATGGGGAATGATGTAGTAATACTTATTTTCTAGCCCGAAGTTTGAATTTTTGTTTGGTCGATTATATTAGTCTAAGTTTACTTCACTGTGAAGAAGGAAGATTATGTGTTAGTAATTTCTTCTACTAATTTGAGGACAACAGTAACATAGTTGAGTCGTTTGTTTGGAGTCACTGTTAGTTTTAAAAGAGGGGTAAATATTAGTTTATTTATATTTTTCATTGTGTCAAACTAATGTATATATTTTTTCCTCGAATTAAAAATGCTGTAGTATATCAATTTTAGAATGCAGTAGTATATAAATATTAAAGTATGGTAGTATGTAAATATTAAAATATGGTGGTATGTAAATATTAAAGTATGGTAGTATGTAAATATTAAAATATGGTGGTATATAAATAACAAATCACGGTAGTATATAAATTTAGAATATGGTAGTATATAAATAATAAAATTAAGTAGTATATAGATAATAAACCACGGTAGCATATAAATTTAGAATATGGTAGTATAATATAAATAAAACGCGGTAGTATATAATTTTACGGGAGTATAATAAATATTAAAATATGGTAGTATGAATACGGTAGTATATAAATATTAGAATATAGTAGTGTAATATGTATTAGAATATAATAAATTTTCTTATATTATTCATAACTCTCACTTATTGATTCTCATTTTTGTGTTTGCATGTGAAATTTGTCCGGGTCCTCACGGACTCTATTCTCGCATTTTCCTTTGGGCCACGAAGGCCCATATTCCCTTTTATCCGAGTCGGCCAGATATTAAAATCGATGAACAGGTCTCAAAATTGAAAGAAAAGCGGAGCAAATCGGGAGTTGAAAAGGATTAGGCCAAAGCCTACCTTTATTTATTCGGAATTGTATTTTGTTATTATTGGGCCTAAGCCCTTGTCATTTTACTCACTATTACTTGTTAGTTCCTAGGACAGGTGGAGAAATTGGACTTAAGGTCCAAAAGAAGGATATTCATTTCATGTTAGACTAGGACAGGTGCGGGTGACTCAAATGGGCCGAAAGCCCAAAACGAAAGTGGGCCCAAATACTGGCCCAGGCGAACAGAAACCAGACTTGGGCCCCCAAGTCTCTTTCCCTCTTTATCTTTTGTGTCTGTTTATTTGCTAATATCCGTTATTAATCCTAAGGTTAAGAAATTCAAATCCCCGAAATACGCTTATTTTGTTTTAACAATTTAACTAAATCAATCATCTTTCAAAAGACTTAAAAGAAATTTTTTCGAGAAATATCTCACTTAGATAATATCTAAATACTTCCCCTTTTCCCTTTTTTTTAAAATAAGTTTTAACTATAGAATAGTTCACTTCCTCAAATCAAGTTAAGTTAAAATTACTTTAGCCAAATAAGTTAGTTGTTGGATAACCGCATTAGCGGATATTCTAGGTGCCTTAAAAACCTTCCTAGAATATTAATAGGAACCTCGAACCCCCTTTATAGTTTTCAATAGATTTACTGTTTTAGTCTTTTGAAAACAACAGTTTTTCTTGATTTTTCTTAAAAATTAAGTGGCGACTTTAAACCAATCTTAAATATTTTTTAAATAAAACATGCAGCAAGTCTGATGATAAGCACAACATAATTTATATTCTGAAAAGAATATTAAACGTCATTAATATCAAAGATATACATCATTCTAATGATCACACAGATTTATGAATAAACAGTTCAAAGCATAAACTTGACGTTTACAGTCAGCGACAAAACTGCAAAACTATGTTTATCCACTTACACTTTGCTGTCAGACCACATTGTAGCAACGGTCTATTCAATAGAGAATTGCAGCAGAACTTTCCTGGTACAAACTGAGCTAGAGCGGTAACAAAATAAAAACTTGAATAGTGCTGATGTTTATAGGTATTAAATTTATTGGGAGGCAAACTTTTATATATTTTTGATAGATAGGAAACAAACCTTGTGTATTGTACACCTTTGAATTCAATAGTGAACATGTGCATAACTCTAAACTCACTAAAAACGGAAAGAACAAGATTTTGTGGAGCAGATTATTTTAATTCCTATGTATACTAGATTTAGTTTTACAATGTTCCCACACGAATATAAAGATTTTTTCAACTTTGTTTTTTTTTGGTTATCTAAAATTAAATTTCACTCAAACTGAAGATGATTTCTCGACTTCATAGTGGCAATAGATACTCCATACTCAAGAAGATCTTAACAAAGGAAAAGCAAAGGGAAGTAAACAAAAATAGAAAGCTTCTGAGGACAAAGAAAAACTTACATTTGTGAGATTTGTTACAAGATCATAAATGAATTGCTATAAACATCCTGCTGGTACATATTAAACAACCAACTTTCTGGAGAAAATTATCTCAATTCCTACCTATACTAGACTAGTTCTAAAATTTATATAAGTCTAATATCATGTCGATATAAATATTTATCACATTATAGTTTTATAAATATGATAAATCTTGTATTGATTAATATGTTTCTATATAAAGCTTACTTTTGCATCCAAAAATAAATGAAAAGAAGGATTTCAAATATAATCTTCTAGACTAAAATATCTAAATATATGTTTCTCTATACAAATACAAGGGTGACAACTAATTCTTTTCATTTAACTTTTAGTTATTTGTTTTGAAAAATAAGATATGTTGAATTATGTAACACTAAATAAAATAATATAGCATCTGATGATATATGACATATCAAGGAACTCTTGCTCTAAATTTAAGAAGTGCACCTAAACATTACTAACGTGGATGCAATAAAAAATTAGGTAATCAATATACTTAGATATGACCATCATTATTATCTATAATAATTTTCTTCCAAAGATTGCAGCTAGCTAGGTATGATATGAAACAAGAAAAACTAAGCTCTAATAAAATAAGGGGAATAAATTTAATGAAAGAATGATAAATGTAGCACCTTTTCGATGATCAACTTACATAACATAATTAAGTGAAATGACAAGGACAAGAAGAAGAGAGTTTCCATCTCACTTACCCAAAGTATGTAAATCAGTGAAAACTTGATGAATTCCTTCAACAATTGCCTAAAAATTAAATATTAAAATAGAAGTTTTCAAAACATGAAAATGTAGTAATTACTTATTATGCTTGTTAGAAGGCCATCTTTATAAAAAGATGAATTTCAACCTCCGCAAAGATTTTAAACATCCGTTCCCATCACATTGCAAGTTCCATATGAAGTTTTAGAATGTACACGTACATTTTTCTCCTGTAAAAAAATAAAAGAATATAATGAAAGTGATTAGTGATCAACTAATGTATTTAGAGTGAAATGAAAAGTTTGTTTAACAATCATGCATTTTTGTTATATAACCATTGGGTGACCTCTTTGCTACACAAATATAATATTGACTCGGATATAAATGTAACATCCGACAACTTAAAATGAATATGAAGAAGCTTGAAATTGGAAATAGTCATTTTTGGGAAGAATTTAAAATCTGGAAATTTGGCTGTGGGAATTAGTGAAATTTTGGCCAACTTTGAGCAGTCATAACTCCTAGCTCAGGATGAGTTAGGAGTAGTTCCAGTTATGGTTGCGAATCTTGTGGAACGATCTTTCCAACGCCACCAATTTTACTCGATTCCGAGTTCGTAGGAGTGAGTTATTCCCTTTGGAAGTTGGGCAATTGGCAGGGAAATCTGTCCAAAAATTTTAAGGGCATTTTGGTCTTTTCCCTAATCAATTCTTTTTGATATATTGTTATGTTAGACTGATTTTGATCAGTTTTGTTCCCAATTTTTAAAGAGTAAGAGTTAGGGCTTGGGAGAGAATAGAAGAAAAAGAGAAGAAGAAGAGAAGAAAGGGAAGATCAAGCAAGGAAATCGTCATGACTTCGTCGGGGGTGATCCCTATCAAGGTATGTGAGTCTTAGTGATGGGTTGATCCTTTCCCCCACACACCAACTTGTTGTAGTTTTGAGAAAAGAGTAGTCTTGTAGTTGAAGTTGTTGGATTGTGTTGTTGGTGTTGTTGATTGTGTTTTGGGCTGAAATCTATTATATATTGAGGGATTTATGATTCTAAAAGTTATGACATGAAGTGATCCATCAACAAGTTTCAGCTAATTGGCAGTCGATTTCCCGTCTACAGTCACGACCTACGGACCGTAGATCAATTGACGGTCCGTACTGGTCAACCGTCAATTGGGACAGAAGCTAGGCTTTTTGGGGCATCGATTTACGGGCACAATCTACGGTCCGTAACTTGACCTACGGACCGTAAGCTCGACCGTGGTTCAACACTTAGCCAATTTTTCTGATTGAGTTCTTGGGGGAAATTCTGTCATGAACGACGGACCTGCAGGACGGACCGTAAGTCCATCTACGGTCCGTCGATGGCGTCCGTAAGTGCCACCTGCGTCACCAGAAGTCTGAAGTCACAGCCAAGTTCCCCCATTCTTTTCTCACTTTCTCATGCATGTTCCTAGGTATTATACCTATGTTTCATAGTTGTTTCCGACACTCTAAACATCAAGAATCCCTTCATAACGTGTGATCAAACACATTGAATTCATAATTCCAATTTAAGGGAAGTTAGTTTCAAGTCAAGTAAAAAGAGTATAGAGTTTCAAGTCGAGTTAAGTCAAGAGTTTAGAGTTAAGTTAAGAGTTTCAAGTTGAGTTCAATTCAAAAAGGGCTATTAGGGAACTAACACTACAACAAATATGATATATAGCTACGAAATTATTAGCTACGACATCAAATTCGTCACTAATTGTTTGCTTTTCATGACAAAATTTAGTTTTCATGCTTAAATATATGAGATAGATACGTTTAGTGACGAAACATAAAAAATTGTAGCAAAGTTTTGTCCACTAAAGTTTCCCATCAAAAAATGAATTGGCGCAATTTGTTGAGTAGTGTTAGTCACAAATTTAAAGTTATTGGTGACACGTTATTTCGTCGTTAATGATGTAGCTAGTTCGTGACAAATTATTTTTTGTCTTAGATTTATTATTTTTTGGACACCAAAAAATATCGTCTCAAAAAGAATGTTGTTACAATATCGACAAATTAGAGTCCGTAGTTAAATATTATAATATTTAGCTATAAAAATTTAGATTTAATTATGACATATATTTTCGTCACTAATAATATAAATTATTGGTGACAAACATTTTATTGTCTCTAATCAATCTGTGATTTAGTGATAACAAAAATGTTGTCACAAAATATGTAAGGTGTTAAATAGTGACGACTTAAAATTTATAGTGAATAATTCAACTATTTGCTACGAAAGAAATTCATAGCCAAATACAAATTCAACTATTTATCTTCTTTTTATTTTTTCTCTCTCTTTATATAATATTACCTTATTAAGAAAATAAAATAAATTATTTTTGTTCTTTTGTTATTTACTATTTTTATCTTTTCTTTTATTCTTTTCTCATTTTTTTTGCCTTCATATTATCCTTTATTAGAGATACCATTTAGTAACATTTTATTATTTCATTCCTTTTTTTTTCTGTTTTTATTAGTTTATCTTCTTCTTTTCTCTCTTTCTATATTTTTACTTTTTCAATAAAACAAAATAAATTATTTTTTGTTCATTAATTTATTTCTTTTCTCATTTATTATTTTTATTTTCTCTTTATTATTTGTTTCATTCTTCTTCTTTGATTTTTTGTTCCTTTTTCTCCTCTTTAATTTTTGTTAGTTTATCATCTTATAATTTTTTTCCCACTTTTCATAGTTTTGCATTTTATTAAAAAAAAAAATTAACCAAAAAAAAAATTAACTAACTACTTTCGGATAGTAAAAAAATAACTAGACTACAATAATAAATAAATAAATAAGAAAAAAATACATAATATGTGATTTGACATTTAGTATTTTTTTTTTATAAAAAAAATATAGAATTATCTTAATGGGGGCACAACTTCTATTCAGATTGGCTGAATTTTCTCTTTGTTACTGGAATGCGATGTAACGGTAATACAACAATTACAGTTCCATCAAATAAAACCGTTTGACTAATGATTTATATATATATATGTTCTTTTCTTTTTTTATTAGTTTATCTTATTCTTCTTCTTCTTCTTTTCTCTCTTTCTATATTTTTACTTTTTCAATAAAATAAAATAAATTATTTTTTGTTCATTAATTTATTTATTTTCTCATTTATTATTTTATTTTCTCTTTATTATTTGTTTCTTTCTTCTTCTTTGATTTTTTCGGTCTTTTTTCTCCTTTTTTTTTTGTTAGTTTATCATCTTATAATTTTCTCCCACTTTTCATAGTTTTGCCTTTTATTAGAAAAAAATTAAAAAATAATATTAACTAACTACTTTCAGATAATAAAAAAATAAATAAGAAAAAAATACATAAATACGTGATTTGACATTTAGTGTTTTTTTTAATAGAGAAAACACAAAAACTCTCCTCAACTTGGTCAAATAACTTACTTCAGCATTTAAGTTACACGGACGTTTAAATACCCCCCTTAACATCTTTGAAGTGAATTAAAAACCACCTTGAGATTATTATACCACTCTCACTCATCACATCATAACCATGTAAGTGCCACAACATAGCCATGTCAGCAGCACGTCATTAGTTAATTTTTTCATTAATTATTTTCACAAATTTTTCTTTAACACTTCTTAAAATTAATTTACACTAAGTAATTAATTACAAATACATTTTCTAAAATTAAAATTTAAAATGTTGATCTATTTTTATTTCCCCCGTAACCAGCCCCCACCCACCGCCTTTTTATTTTCCCCCATACCCAGCCCCCACCCACCCCCTTCACTTCCTTCTTTTTCACCATTTCTAGCTCTTAACTATTTATTTTTCTCTTCATATTTTCCAACGAGCTCCACCACACCTCCTATATAAGGTATAGATAAATAGAATAATATGATACATGCATACATACAATTTTAAATGTATTATAGTTTATGTATACTGCAACTGCAATATATATACATTTGTTCGTATTCATCTTCTTACCATTGAACCATATTTACTTAGCAAATTTGTATACAATTTAAGTCAAAAATTGTATTCATTACTCGAAGTGTATTTTTAAATTTCTTATATTACAATTTATGTTCAGACTTGAAAATATTATCTTTTGGTTACTTATCTTTTATTATTAGATAGTTAAAGAAGAAAAAAAAAAAAGGATTCGACATTTTTTAACAGAAAATAAGGAATTATCAGACATTAAAGGGACAAAGTTAAAGATAAAAGCTTTAAAGTAGGGAAATTAAATAAATAAGACAAAAATTATATGTATACATAATATATTTATATAAGATAAAGGAGAAATATAGCTAAGAGATGTGACACCTTTTTATAGCCTTATTTGTATTAATATTTTTCTTCTTTTTTCTTCTTTTTGACCTTTTTAAAAAAAAATTAATTATTTAATTACAAAAATTAACTAATTAATTTATTATATGTAAATATTATATTGGAGGAACATTATAACAAAGATAAACACATACAATAACTAATTAATCGAACCATATTAATACCCAAAAAAATTGAGGAGATGAGATTGTTTCTAAAAGTTTAATTTTGGGTATTTCAACTAAATAATCGGAAAATTGCTATTTTCATATTGAATCCGAAGATAACTAAACACAAATGACCCATGTAAACACGTGATTTTTTTTTTTACCGAATTTGATGTTTTACATTATTTTTACTACTTAAATATTTCTTTTATATCTTAATTAGATATTAGGATTTCATCTTATTTTAGTAAGTTTATTTTAAAATATTTGAAAACTACAAAAATAGAGTCACGTTTTAGCCTAAGTTCTTTTTTTTTTTTTTCTTTGAATTTCTTCAAAAGAATAGAATTTCTTCCTAATAACATTTTTTTCTTTTGATCTAAAATTTTATCAATAAGCTAGTATTTCTTAAGTATATTTAAAGTAACTATGCAACTTTTTTATTATATTTTTATTAGTTCAAAATTATTAGCATATATATATATTATTAAAAATATACCCACTAATCCTAAATTCTCTCCTCCTTAACCCCACAATACTCCCACTCTCACCTCACATCTAACATACCCACTACATACACATGACAACTCCTGCACACCCTTTAATCCACGAACTCCACTCACAAACAAAAACAAGATCACCACTCACGAAAGAAACAAAAGAAAAAAAACGCCTACAACACCACAAAGAACACACCATTTCATACCATCAGAAAGCACATCCAGCAACATAATCCACTTGCAATTATATACTCTCACACATCAACACACACAAAAAATATCATACTACAACACACAAAATTCACGTACAAAAAAATCACTTCCGCATTGTGGTGGAGTTTGAAGTTTGTTTTCGCGATTTCAAGTTCGTGGTTACTGATTGTGGTATTTTATTTCGTGAATTAATATTCACAAAAGTTTAGATTTAAGGTCTTCGTTCAAGCTTCGGTAAATCCCGCCACAGATTTCTTGTTTTGCTATTAGATTACTCAATTCTAGCTTCTTGTACAAAGCTTTATATGAAGCTTTTCTTATCCACTCAAGTTGAGAAATAGAATTTGAGTTGCATTGAGGTCCAATCCTATCTTTTCTCCTTTAATATCAGCTATATGTTTTTGCTTCTTTTGTTATTATGAATTTGAAGTTAATTTGTTGATGTCCATAGCTGGACAGTTTTGATGATTTCTAATGTGAGAAATCCTACATAGGTAATATTATATTTTAATAGTTAGTAATTTTCATGAATATATTGATGGAGTTTATGTTGCTATGTAGAGTAATTTTTGATGATATACTCTATAAACTTTCAGTTGTTAAATTTGTAATGATAAATTTTTCACTGTAATGATATGTATTTATGTGTATATATATATATATATATATATTAAATGAAATTGTAACACCAGGGATAATCTATCCAATAAGTCTTATAAAATTGGCCATTACAACATATGAAAGACAAATTGTGTTAGAGATTATATTGTTGGCCTTAGTATGAGCACTTCATATTAAATCTTACTTTTCTTTTTGTTCTCTTTTTCACAGGTATAAAAGGTGAGAGTTGAATCAAGATTGATTGCAAGCTATGTATCATTATATAGTTAGTACTTAGAAGGAATTATTACGTATATATCTTAGTTTAGGAGTAATATTCAGTATATTTCAGTTTGATTTTTTTGTTATTAGACATATTTTACTTTAAGTTAAAGAGTCTGTAATGAGATATTATCTTAGTATAATTTTAGTTGTTTTTAATTATATGATCATGGTGAATTTTATTATTATCTAGCATGTTTTATTATTTAATTTTCAATTTATGCAACTCTAATTTTATAAATAATATCAATATAAAATAATTAAATGTCATCAATTTCTAGTAATTAGGGACAAAATATTTCTTTATCAAAGGTAAGTTTTAACAACGACCAAATTAAACTCTTATGGACAAATGCTTTCATCAAGAAATAAATTAGTTCATCACAAGTTGACTATATGCAGTGACAAAAAAATGTATTGTCCTAGCTCCCCTTTTAATGGGATACAAATTAATTTATTATTTTGTGACAATTGTAATTGTCACTGATCATGATAATTTATAGTGACAATATATGTTGTCAGTAAAGGTAATACTTTTAGTGACAAAACAATAGATTAAACAACAAAATCATTAACCTTTTTTATAATAATAATTTATCCCTAATTAGTACATTTAAGGACAAAATAATTTTTTTGTACATAAAAAATAGTTATTAGTGACGAAATTACATTTTATTCAACTACGAAATATATATAACCTTAGAGACAATTGATGTCATCACTGATTGAAGTAAAATAATTAGTGACGATATAATTTTGTCGGTAGTAATAACTTTTTTAGTGACAAAGCATACTATTAACTACAAAAAAAAAAAAAAACTTTTTACGACAAATAAATTTATCACAAATGTTTATCCTTTTGGTGACGATTTTTCTTTTTGTAGTAAATATAATACTTTTAGCGACGAGGCACTAAATCATCTTTGTATACTTTTAGCGACACACATTTAGTGACGACTGATTGACGAATTATTTTTCGTCACAAAAATTTTTTAGTGACAAAATGTGATTTATAAATGACGAAATGATTTGTCCTTGATAATCGAATTTGTTGTAGTGTAAGTATTCCCAAAGGAGGTTATAAATGTTTTTACATTTGAGTAAGAGGGGAACCATGTTTTCCAAAAGAGCCTTTGGGCTAAGTTTTGAGTAATTATCTCAACTAAAGAAAGAAGATTGTTTTTAAAACACTTATGAGCCAAAGTATTTTTGGGAGTAGTATTGAGCACCGAATTGGAGACATGAGTTCACATTAACTCAACTCTCCATAAGAACCATGTGCCAACATGGGATTTCTCGGGTCATACTTTTTAGATGATCACGAAAGTTAAGCTAGTGGATCCACTTAGTAAAGTTAGCTTCCTATATCACGACAAGGTATAGGATGGTCCTTGGCAACGCGAAGTAAAGCGTTGTATCATCACTAGGGCTCATAGTGGTGGTTGTCGGTTAAAGAACCTCCCACTAAAGTTACATTACTTTTATATAAGTAAAGTTGAGTTGTTATTGTTTTATCATTAACATGCTAAGTTGTTTATAATGTTTTACAAGCCTTTTATATTGCATGTGTTTATGGCTTTTTACATTGAGTTCAATTATTCATGAGTCGAACAGAGCCAAGGTAAGAGTTCCGTTCTACTCCTTTCAGGCTTAAGTTGTGGTTTAGTTTTCCCGCTCGCATACTCGTACATTCCATGTACTGATGCCAGGTGGCCTGCATCTTTTTACGATACAGACGTAGGTACTCAGGATCAGCATCCAGCCCGCCGTTGATCCAGCCGAGCACTCCAGAGTCAGTGGTGAGCCTCCTTGCTTTCGGAGGACTCGATTATTTTGCGTTCTTAGTTTTGTTTTGTTAGGATGTTGTGGGGCCTGTCCCAACATCCATCTCAGTATTTTAGAGGCTTCATAGACAGTCAGTCAGTTAGTTTTGTGTCTCTCTTTTGTATATATAATGTTCTATTTTGAAACTTGAGTTGCCTTTTTGGTTATTTTGTAACCTTTCATTGCTTTGAGTTAAGCTGTTGAGTTAAGTTTCCGCTGAATTAAGAAAGCCAGGCCAAGGGTTCGCTTGGGGCCAGCAATGGTCTCCAAGTGCCAGTCCCGCCCAGGGCGTAGGCTCGGGGCGTGACAAGAAATTACCCCAACTCTTCATTCTCCTTATTCATCATTATTATTGTTGGAGCAATAAGTGAACATTTCTCATAATTAATATTGTGCAACTCTTCATTCACCTTCTTTAATATTATTATTATAGCAATAAGTGAATGTTCATAGGTAATGGGAGAGTAATCTAGATTAGGAAGAAAATCAAAAGCCAAAAATGGATAAAATTAACAAGCAGGTATATACTGATTAGCATTAGTATAATAATATAATAGTATGATATAATTATTATTTAATATTTAATTTATTTATAGCTTATAACATTTTAATTTAATGTAGGGGTAAAACGGTAATCTAACTTTTTCCTAATATTCTTCTAATTTATAGTAGGGGTAAAATCGTAAATCAACTTTTAACTTTTTTGTTCCCACTTATAGTAATACTAGTTTCCGTGCACGCGCGTTGCGCGTGTTTCCCATATTAATGATATAGTTCCCAATTTTTTAACTTGGTAGTTCCCACTTTTATAGTAAAATACTACTACAAGATATCATTTTATAACTCCCTCCAAATACACAAATAATGTCGTATTAATTATCTATAGCCGTAAACAATTATAATTACAGTACGTTATAAGAATAAATCAATTAATGAAAATTCTAAAATCAAGTCTTCCAAAGAAACCAACTTCCTCCTTTTCATAGCTCATGAATTTCGCTTTAGCCGCACTCCATATTTCATCCAATGAATGTTGAATGTTACATGTAAATTGATATGACAATTATTCAATTCCAACATGTATCAACTCTACATGTTTCTCCATCTCCCATTTTCTTTATATCATGCAAAAGGAAAAATTTAAAGGAATAGAAAGAAAATGAGAAGGAAGGCTAGATTTTTTTTACTCAACTAAAGAAACAAACCTGGAAGGAAATGGAAATCATTTGTTACCTTTATATAGTGTTTTTTTTTATGTTCTTTGAAATTCCTTTTAACATAATATGTATTTATTAACCTACACTTAAATACTTAATGAACTATTCAAATTCTACTGATTGTTATATTAACAAAGATTGATTACTAATTTAGAAGTGTTAGAATTTGATAAGTCAAGTTAAAGAAAATGAGAAGACAAATTATAGGAATTGTAAAAGTTAGGTAAAGTAATGCATGTGTGTTAATTTAAAGCAATTAATCATGTATTATGTGAATTCTTTGGATACGTTTGTCTGAGCATTAAAGTACCACTTTTCCACTTCCAAATCCCGTTCAATTTATGTAATTGAAAAATTAATTAATTGAATTTTATTTAACTTTTACCTAAGGTGCGCAAAATAATATTTTTTAATTAAATGTTTGATTTAATTAGACAATATATATATATATATATAAACTTACGGAAGTGTAAAAGATAATGTACTAATACACATATAAGAATATGAAGAATCAATTCTGAAATTGTTAAGACGCGCTGCATATATAAATGACTTCTAATGACTTCTTGAAATTAGTAATTGATATGTGGAGAAGCATATAATTATGGTTGATTCATGGTATTGTACTCAATATGATATTTAGCATTTATTTAAACGTATATTTACAATTTTTTGCACAAATTATTAAAGGAGTATTTCTTTATTTCAAGATTAAAATGTTTAATTAATTGTATTAGATGAATTTAATTAAATATTTTATAACATTTTCATTTAGTGTAAGGGTAAAATGGTAATTCAACTTTTCACTTTGGAGCTTCCCACTTATAATAATATATGATATGATGATATGATGATTTTCTTCTACAATGTCTCAATGCAAATATAAAGAGTTTATCCTGATCTATAGCTATTTCCTCGACTTCACGGAAGCAATAGATGCTACACACTGGTCAAAAAGATGTAACAAAGAAAACGAATTTAACCAAAAATGGAAAGATACTAAGGAAATAGAATAACTTACATCTATCGGAGCACCACTCCTGATAATCTCAATCAACAACTTATGGTGGAAGTATGAGCAATTTTCGGTGTGGATTGAGCAAAAGACATTCCACACTGCTCAACAGGATATAAAAAAAAGAAAAGGAAAAAAATTAGCAAAAAAGAAAAGTGAAGAAAACAAAAATAACAAGCTTCTGAGGGAAAGGAATAACTTACATCAGTGGGAGCACCATTTGTTTTAATCATCACATGCATTCCTTATTGATAACTATGGTGCGAATTTGAGCAATATTTGGCCAGTATTTCCCCTTGTCAAATTCTAGTAGTGGTGTGAGCAATGGGCAGTCGCCAATATATAGTTCAGAGAGGGAAGAGGGCATCCCTTTTACTGGAAGGGATTGGAGTTCAGGGCAATCCACGATGACCAGCAGAGAGAGGGAGGAGGGCAGTGTTGATTCAGAGAGTGATTAGAGATTACGGCAATGCATGATGGTCAGCTGAGAGAGGGAGGAGGGCAGTGTTGATTCGGAGAGTGATTGGAGATTAGGGCAATTTAAATGTAGACATTGAAGTGAAGTGAGGTGGCAAAGATGTAGTGAATGGAGCTCATCATGGTATTCTAAACGTAGCTCAGAAAGAGAAGAGGGAAGCCCACCTTCTTCCAACAGTGACTGAATTTGAGGTAAATTAGCAATATGTAGATATTGAAGAGAGGTGAGGCTTTTGAGAACTTGGCTGCTTAATGTTTTCAGATTGGATACATCAAGTCTTGTAATAGAGGACGGCAACTCCCAATGTTGGATCTCTTCATCACTGCCATCATGATAGATCGCTAACTCAGTGAGACAGGGGAGTCTCTGTAAACACCACTCCTTTCGGCCGTTCACTAGTTTCTTGCAATACACGATCTTAAGGACTTGTAAATTGAAGAGCTCTATTTCTGGCAGACACTTGAGCTTCTCACAACCCCAAATATCCAAAGACGTCATCGCAGACTCAACTGCCACCGAAAGTATTTCAAGATTCTTACAATTTAAAATACAGAGACTTTCAGTAGCAGTAGGAATCAAAAACCTAGTAACGTTCTGGCAACTCGAAATAGACAATTTGCGTGCTTTCGGGAGAAACTCATCTATACAATCACAATTTTGCAGTGTCAATTCCTCGAGAAACATGTTACAATAACCAACTGGCTCCTCCAATTTCAATCTCTGACAATGAGTTATGGTCATTCTCTTCAAGCAAAGATTTTCAGGCAACTTCCCCATCAACTTCGGACATATTTCAATTGAAAGGTACTCAAGTATAGGGAACTCCCCACTTCCTAGTACGTGCCACTGCTTCCACTCCGGCATGTCTTTAAATTCAAGCTTCTCAAGAGAGTTAAAAGGCTTTTTGGAGGATGAACTTCCATAGAATTCTTCCGTCACCTCTGTTATTCCATGCATCCCACTAATGGAAAGGAATTTCAAAGAAGGGAGTTGTCCTAGTGCTGGCAAAGAAACACAGTCCTTGCAGTCGCTAAGAGACAATTTTACTAGCTGAAGAAATGAAGGATCAGCCAGCCAATTTGAAAATCTTGTCCCTCTATATCCAGTGATTTTGACTTTTTTTATGTTTGTGTATGGGCGTAGCCCATCAAGTATCTCTGATTTAGTTTGAGAATCGTAAGCAGTACTTCCACTCCACTCCAATGATAACTTCTCAACATGATTCTTCTCCCTCATCTTTGCCTTCAGAGCTTCCCTTTTATCAACCACATTTTGCAACTCTAAAACTGATAGAGATCCATACAAGTTATGTACTTCACCCAAATCTTCCATTCTCCAACCACCGCTACCACCTACAAGAAACTTGGCTCCCACTAGGACTTGGAGGCTTTTCAACTTGCTCAGATGTAGCAGCATATTCAAGGAATAAGTGTTGGTTATGTCAAGGTGATGCAAGTTGATCAACTTCTCCATCTGCAGCGGTAGCTCCCCAAGATTATGACAAGATGACAGGAGAAGTGTTTCCAAGTTATACAATGCACAAATAGAATCTGGCAACTTTTCAATCCATGTCTCAGAAAGGTCCAAAAATCTGAGGAGATTTAATTTGATAAACAAGTCATTTGGCAACTCATTAATCTCATAACCTGACAATGATAATGCCCTTAAGGATGTCAGTTTTGGAAGTATGTTATGCAACACCCTCTTGCTTAGCCGACAAAAGTAACCGACAAAGATTGGAAGCAATGTCCTCAGTTGCTCTAAATTGGAGAGTGGTTCCAATTTCTCAAAGTCACCAACTTCGCCAATGGAATAGGACATGTGCCGACTTTGTTTCAACATGTCATGAGATCCTTTGCTCTCTTCCAACCTAATACAAAGTTTTGAAGATGCAATTTGGGCCAAATCATTGATAAGGTCATGCATTAAGAATCTCTCCAATTTCCTTTCGAGCAATGATCTTGATCTCAACTCGTCAAAGTATTCCTCACCTAAACAAAATTGCTTTACAAGACCATTAGCAATCCACAGGTAAATTACTTGGTCTTTGCAGAATTCATAATCTTTGGGATATATTGCACAAAAAGCAAAACATCGCTTCAAATCTGGAGGAAGATCATTGTAGCTCAACCTCAACTCTGGCAATATACCATTCAAACAACGCTGGTCCCATATTTCACTTCTTAAAATGTTTCTCCACTCATCTACCTCTGATTTGCCGCGTAAAGTACCAGCAACTGTCTTTAGAGCTAAAGGCAACCCTTTGCACTTGACTGCAATTTCTTTCCCAACCTCTTCAAGTTCTGGATGATCACTATTTTCTAGTGAATGTCGTTTGAATAAAGCCCAAGAGTCTTCACTAGACAGAGTCCCCACGGTGATTGCGCAATGATCAGCACACATCGTCTCGGCAACACTCTCCTTACGTGTAGTTACAATGATCTTACTTCTCATATCTCCTTGTACAAAAACATTTCTCAGGTTATCCCACTCTTTATAGTCATCATTCCACACATCATCAAGGACAACAAGAAATTTCTTTCCCTTCAGGCTTTCCTTCAATTTGACCTGTAGCTGATTCAGATTGGCGTCATCCTTCGAGTCAAATGAGCCAAGTCCTTGAAGTAACCCTTTCGTTATTCTCAAAGCATCATATGGCTCAGAAACACAATACCAAGCTCTCAAACCAAAATGGTTCTTCACCTTCTCATTATTGTAAACCACTTTCGCTAGTGTTGTCTTACCCGCGCCGCCAATTCCGACAATAGGAACTACAGTCAGGTTTCCTCCACTTGCATCTTCAGACAATAAACGGTCAATCATATCCTTCTTTTCCTTGTGTAAACCAAAGATACCAGATTCATCAACCAAACAAGTTGAAGGTGTTCTAGTTTCTTGTTTAGGCGAACCAAAATGTTTCTGTAAGCCAAGGTCACTAATTTGCTTTTGCAAATTCTCCAATTTTTTAACAGTGTCTTCCAACTTAAGAAAGAAATCATCACTCAAGCAAAGGTTGAGGTCACTTACTTGCTGGTTGCTTGTTTCTGCAAGATTTTGATGCTGACCTTCCACCTTAAGACTCAATGCTTCATAATTTACTTGTTCTATTAAGTTTTCAGCAGATTCCACAGCACTCTGAAGCTTATTTAGCCACTTCCTCACGAGTCGATTTGATGTTTGCTTATTCTCTGCATCACTTAGCACAATTTGAAGACCAAGCAAAATGTCCTCCAGCTTCTCTAAGAGCTGAACACCATCCGTATGCTTCTGAAACATCTTTAGCAGCTCACCCTCAGGAGTAAGCCTATCAAAGAGAACATTCAAAGCTGAAGAGAGAAATGCACCACCAACTGCTAAGCCAACCTCCATTTCTGAAATCTGAAAAGCAAAACAAGGAAACACAAAATGATTTTTTAAGAATTTTGACAAGATAAATTTTTCAATCTTCAATTACTAACAACTTTACTTTACCTGTTGAATGCTAAGAGTAATTCCCAAACAAGAATGATCACTGATATCTCTCAATCTCTCTCTTTTGCTAGTAAATTTGCAAACAAGAACTTGTAATTGGTACAACTATGTTTGCTAGTGCCTATTCATTACCTTCTCAATTGAATAATTGAAGGTACTTGGGGTCGTAGACAGAGGCGGACCCACGCGTTTATGTGAGGATGCATGCACATGCATCCGTCAACTTGATTAAAATATAAGTAGACAATAGTAATTTTGAGCAATCTTTCATAAAAAGAAGACAAAGACTTTTCACTCAATAAGAAGACAAAGACTTCATCTGATTCATTACTTTCTCAATTCAATAATTAAACCAAGAGAGTAAAGGTGGGTGTAAAAGGGCCCCTCAAAAATAAAAGAGTTCAAAATGATAAATTTCTAAACTCATTTTATTTGCGGTGCTAAAAGAGATTACCATATCATGAATATGTTGAAGTAACGGTGAATTTGCCTTCGAATAATTTATAGGTCATAAATTCGAACAGTGAAAAATAGATACAAATATTTTTATTAAGTGCTTGAGGTGCATCTTTTTCTCGAATCATACTAACATGGAATATTTTGTGCATCCAGAGCTATCCTTGCCTTATCAACTGTGTATTGAAGCTCAATGTTTAATGACAGAGTTCTTTGAAGAATCACATTTACATTTCTAATACGTGCTTTTGGAGATACTAATAGGCATGTATAATTCTTATAATTTATAGTAATAGTGTATTAGTAGAAGCTACAAATGTTCATTATTTTAACTCAATAGAATTATTAATATTAAGTAAAGATTCAACAAAATAAATATGTTAGAACTTATATACTTCCTCAAACTCGATTTAAGTGTCTTATTTTTCTTTTTTGATATGTCTTAAAAAAGAGTATTTCTTTCTATATTTAATAAGTTTTTCAATTCCTACATTCTACCTTGTAAGTTTAAAACTATAAAATTTGAAAAACTACACACATCTTTAATTTAATTATAGATTTCAAAATTTTCTTTTTATTTTTTAAACTTTGTGCTCAATCAAACTATAATATTTAAATTGAGCGGAGTTGGTACATCCGCTCTGCAACCATGTGCTCTATTCTGTAGATTGAATGTTAGGTTAATGTAATGTAGTGGAAAAGGACTAAAGCATAGGACCAACACAACACAAGTTGTGTCAAAAGTAAATGATAAAACTTAATTACCATCAATCAATTTATTCCAGAAGCCTACCCCTCTTAACTACTCAATCAATATGTATAATTGGTACAATCTACAACTGGCATTCATAGTGGTTGTGTAACATCCGACAATTTTAAATGAATGTGAAGAAGCTTGGAATTGGAAATAATCTTTTTGGAAAATTTTAAAAATCTGGAAATTTTGGCTAAGTATGGGAAATCAGTGATTTTTGGCCAACTTTGATGCAATCATAACTCCTAGCTCGGGAGGAGTTAGGAGTAGTTCTGGTTATGGTTGCGAAGCTCGGGGAATGACCTTTCCAACGCCACTGATTTTACTCAATTCCGAGTTCGCATGGGTGAGTTATTCCCGTCGGAAGTTGGGCAGTTGGCAGGGATTTTTGTCCGAATTTTAAGGGCATTTTGGTCTTTTTCCCTAATTAAATTCCTTGTGCTATTTTGGTTGTGTTTAAACTGATTTGGATCAGTTTGGTTCCCTTTTCAAGAGTGAAAGTTAGGGCTTGGAAGAGAAGAAGAAGAAGAAGAAGAAGGGAAAGGGGAAGATCAAGCAAGGAATCGTTGTGGTTTTCGTCGGGGGTGATCCCTACCTAGGTATGTGAGTCTTAGTGATGGGTAATCTTTCCCCCACACACCAATCCCTTTTATTTTGAGAGAAGTTGTTCATATTGTTGAACTTGTTGGATGGTATTGTTGATAGTTGTTGGTTGGTGTTGTGATTGTTGTTGATAGAGTTGTTGGAAACTCAATGAGTTTAGTACATGACTTTGAATTATGTTTTGGGTCGAAATCTAGTGTATGTTGAATGATTCATGATTCTAAAAGCTATGTCTTTTGAAGTTGATCTCACCAGAAATTCTCAGAAATTTGGCAGTCGTACCCATCTACGGTCACTACCTACGGACCGTAGCTCGATTGACGGTCCGTACTGGTCAACCGTCGATGGGCACAGAAGCTAGGTCCTTTGGTGTGTCGACCTACGGTCCGTAAGTGGACCTACGGACCATAAGTCCAGACCGTAGGTCAACACTTAACCAATTCTTTAGACTGAGTTCTTGGGGGGGGGGGGCTCTCTGACACGAACGACGGACCGATAGTACGGATCGTAAGTCCACCTACGGTCCGTCGATAACGTCCGTAGATGCCACCTGTGTCACCAGAAACCTGTAGTCTCATCCAAGTTTCTAGTTGTTACACCTATGTTTCTCGGTTGTTTCCAACATTTCAAAGTACGTCTAAACGTCAAGAACTCGTCCATAACGTGTGATCAAACACCTTGAATTCATAATTCCGATTCAAGGAAAGTTAGTTTCCAAGTCAAGTGAAGTTAGACGTCAAGTGAAAGAGTATAGAGTTTCAAGTCGAGTTAAGTCAAGAGTTCAAAGTTGAGTTCTTTTCTCAAAAGCTATTAGGGAACTAAGTATTCCCAAAGAAGTTTGTAAATTGTTTTTACATTTGAGTAAGAGGGAAAAACATGATTTCCAAAAAAACCTTTGGGCTAAGTTTTGAGTAATTATCTCAAATTAAAGAAAGAAAGTTGTTTTAAAACACTTATGAGCTAAAGTATTTTGGGAGTAGTATTGAGCACCGAATTGGGGATACGAGTTCATATTAACTCAACTCTCTATAAGAACCATGCGCCAACATGGGATTTCTCGGATCATACTTTTTAGATGATCACGAAAGTTAAGCTAGTGGATCCACTAAGTAAAGTAAGCTTCCTATATCACGGCAAGGTATAGGATGGTCCTTGGCAACGCGAGGTAAAGCGTTGTATCACCACTAGGGCTCATAGTGGTGGTTGTCGGTTAAAGAATCTCCCACTAAAGTTATATTACTTTTATATAAGTAAAGTTGCTTTTGTTATTGTTTTATCATTAGCGAGCTGAGTTGTTTATACCGTTTTACAAGCCTTATATATATTGCATATGTTTTATTGCTTTATACGGAGGACTCAAGTATTTTGTGTTCTGGATTTTTGTGTTATTAGGATGTTGCAGGGCCTGTCCCAACATCCATCTTAGTATGTTTAGAGGCTTCATAGACAGTCAGTCAGTTAGTTTTTGAGTCTCTCTTCTGTATATATATAAATATTCTATTTTGAGACTTGAGTGGCCTTTTTGGTCAGTTTTATCAGTTGGTTATTTCATAACCTTTCATTTCTTTAAGTTAAGCTGTTGAGTTAAGTTTTCGCTGAGTTAAGAAAGCCAGGCCAAGGGTTCGCTTGGGGCCAGCAATGGTCTCCGAGTGCCGGTCCCGCCCAGGGTATAGGCTCGGGGCGTGACAGGTTGAGGGGGGGGGTGACTATGATTTTTTCTCATTCCAAAAGTAAGACTTTTCAAATCACAAGAAGACAATGATAAATTGAATCAATTCATTACTTTCTCAATTCAATAATTGAAGCAAGAGAAAAATGGTAATTTATTAGGGATGTAGAAAGGGGGGTCTAGGTGGGGAACTCAAAAATAAAAGAGCTTAAAATGATAGATTTCTACGTAGCTCATTATAGTGTTAAAAAGGGCATATCATATCATAAATATGTTCACTTAACATTTTTAAAAAGTTCTTTTCTCTTTTTAAAAGAAACGAAAAAAAAACTATCATTCTTGAAAATATTATTATTTAGGAATTTTGAATTTAACATAATTGGATCCCTTGTTTAAATGATACTTTACATTCTGATAAATCATCGCACTTTCTTCCTTACATTTTCTACTTACTAAATTTCTACACAGCTCAGTTTACTTATAGTGCTAAAAGGGACTATCATATCATGAATATTTTGGCATGTAACTTATAGGTAATAGATTCGAGTCGTGAAAAAACAGATACTAATTTTTTTATTAAGTACTTGAGGTGCACCCTTTTCTCAGACCATACGAACATGGAATATTTTGTGCACCAAGCTGTCTTTACTGTGTATTGAAGCTCAATGTTTAGTGACAGAGTTCCTTGAAGAAGCACATTAACATTTATAATATCTGTTTTTGGAGATGATAATAATAGGTGCATATAATTGCTATATTAAAAATGTGTTAGCAGAAGCTACAAACGTTTAATATTTTAACTCAGTAGGATTATTAAGTAAAGATTCAACAAAATAAATCGTTCAAACTTATATACTTCTTCAGTTTTAATTTAATTGTCTCACTTTTCTTTTTGATACGTCTCAAAAAGAGTATTTCTTTCTACAGTTAATAAGTTTTTCATTGCCTACATTTTACTTTGTAAGTGACCACAAAATTTGAAAAACTACACAATTTTAATTTAATTATAAATTTCAAAAGTCTCTTTTCTATTCTATATTTGTTTTTGAGTTATTATAATGTAGTGGAAAAGGACTAAAGCATGGGACCAAGAAGATAACAAGTTGTGGTGCATTGATGAGTGTTTCACCCTTAATCAGAGGTCTCGAGTTCGAGCCCTGGGTATGGAGAAAATTCAGTTGGGAGTGCCACCCCCGAATGGCCCTGCTGTGCACGATCCAGATTTAGTCGGAGCTCCAATGTGGACTCCGGACACCGGGTGGGAAACCAAAAAAAAAAAAAAAGTTGTGCCAAAAGAAATTGATTAAGTTCAATTGTTATCAATCCAACTTACCTGAGAATCTTACTCCGCTTAATTATACAACCAAACCTAATAAAAATCAATGGGAGGTAGGGATGACAATGGAGCGGTGTAGGTTCGAATAAATCGGTTACGGGTTATAGAATTGCTAAGTTTAAATTAAACCATCTTATTATAATTAAAAGCATTTTTTTCTCCTATCTTTGTACTCGATAGCATGTCTTTTTTATTAAAAAAATATATCATTTGGATTAACTAAAAAAATTTGGAATCACGTGTTTTTCATTTTTTTAATTCAACTTGAAAGACTCCGAGGAAAAAAAATAGAGACGGAAAAATAGGACAAATAATAATAATATATGACGCTTATTTAGACGGAAATCCCAAAATCAATAAAAATCAACCCAATTTCAATTGAAATTACCCAATTATCTATTATCCAAACCCGACCCGACCCATTATACTAAGCAAATAACAACAAACCCCTCTCTTCTCTTTCTCTCTAAACAACTTGAACAGTGACTTGTTTTTGCTCCATCAAAAAGGTTACCAAAATCGTCTCAAGGATAACTCTCTTCGTTCTCTTTCTTTTCTTTATTAATATTCCTCCGATTCCGACGAACTGGTGCACGTTCCGTTCTTCTTACTATTCCTCTGATTCCAAGGAACCGGCACAAATCGATTTGAACCATGTTGTAACACCTAGAAAATTTTTCGAACTAAGACATGAACCATCCTTCGTTGTGAGTAGGATTTTACCTAGGAATTAAAATTTCTGAAGTGTTAAGTTCACTAGATGTAGCACCTTGAGTTCGAAAGAGAACTAAATTGGAAATAGCAAAAATCTGAAATTTTGCAAGTTATGTTTAAGTATGAGTTTTGGGTCGACTTCAAACGACCATAACTCCTAGCTCAGGATGAGTTAGGTGTACTACCAGATACCGTAGGAAAGACCTTTGAATTACCTTTCCAACGCTACTGAGTTTTCTCAGTTTCGAGTTAGGATAAGTGAGATATGGCCTTTTGAAGTTAGGCTGTCCAGTTAAGGAAAGTTAGCCGGAATTAGTAAGGGGTATTTTGGTCTTTTTCTTACTCAATCAGATTTAATTCATTTTTAGTAATATTTTAAGGGTATAATCTGATTAGATTCAGTTTTATAATCCTAGTTTATGCCTAGGGTTTTATTTGAGAGAAAAGAAGAGAAAAGAATAAAAGAAAAGAGGAGAAAAGAGGAGAGGGTCAATCGTTCGTCGAGATTCTTGCGTGTTGTTGCGGATTTTCGCCATGGATTTGATCCCTAAGAGGTATGTAAGCTTCCATATTGTTGGGTTTGTTCACCCACGTACACACCAAACATGTAATTTTCAGCGCAAATTTCATTCTTGAAGCTGAAAGATTTGAGTTCTTGATGAGTTCTTGATATGTGTTCTATAAGTTCATTATAAATCTTGTTGTGTTGGGTTTTGGATGATTTCTTGAGATCAAAGTGAGAGTTTTAAGGGATGTATTGAGTAGATTAGAGTGTACTTATGTTAAGAAATCAATTCCAAGTGATTGGGGAAGAAACCATTCGATTCTAGGCGAAATAGGGTGAGAAAACGAGAAAAGAAACTTGCTGAATTTTCTGGGTTGGGGGCCTGGCGCGATGCACCTGCCAGAGTGCCCCAAACCCACGTCTGAAGTGTAACATCCGACAATTTTAAATGAATGTGAAGAAGCTTGAAATCGGAAAAAATCTTTTTGGAAAATTTTAAAATCTGGAAATTTTGGCTAAGTATGGGAAAAGTGAGTTTTTGGCCAACTTTGAGCAGTCATAACTCCTAGCTCAGGATGAGTTAGGAGTAGTTCCAGTTATGGATGTGAAGCTCGTAGAATGATCTTTCCAACGCCACTGATTTTACTCAATTCCGAGTTTGTATGAGTGATTTATGCCCGTCGAAAGTTGGGCAGTTGGCAGGGATTTTTGTCCGAAATTTTAAGGGCATTTTGGTCTTTTTCCCTAATTAATTCTTTGAGCTATTTTGGGTATTGTTGGACTGATTGTGATCAGTTTTGTTTCCCTTTTCAAAGAGTGAAAGTTAGGGCTTGGAAGAGAAGAGAAGAAGAAGAAGGGAAAGGGGAAGGTCAAGCAAGGAATCGTTGTGGCTTTCATCGGGGGTGATCCCTACCGAGGTATGTGAGTATTAGTGATGGGTGATCTTTCCCCCCACACACCAATCCCTTTTATTTTGAAGAGAAGTTGTTCATGTTGTTGAAGTTGTTGGTTGGTGTTGTGATTTGTTGTTGATAGAGTTGTTGGAAACTTTAATGAGTTTAGTACATGACTTTGAATTATGTTTTGGGCCAAAAATCTAGTGTATGTTGAAGAATTTATGATTCTAAAAGCTTTGTCTTTTGAAGTTGCTCTCACCAGAATTTCTCAGAAATTTGACAGCGTTCCCATCTACGATCACGACCTACGGACCGTAGATGGATTGACAGTCCGTACTGGTCAACCGTCGATGGGGACAAAAGCTAGGTCCTCTGGTGTGTCGACCTACGGACACGACCTACGGTACGTAAGTGGACCTACGGACCGTAAGTCCCGATCGTAGGTCAACACTTAACCAATTCTTCAGACTGAGTTCTTGGGGGAAAATTCTCTGACACGAACGACGGACCAACAGTACGGACCGTAAGTCCATCTACGGTCCGTCGATGGCATCCGTAAGTGGCACTTGTGTCACCAGAAGTTTGAAATCTCAGCCAAGTTCCCCCATTCTTATATCACTTTCTCATGCAAGTTTCCATGTATTATATCTATGTTTCATAACTGTTTCCGACACTTCAAAGTACGTCTAAGCATTCAAGAATCCCGTCCATAACGTGTGATCAAATACCTTGAATTCATAATTCCAATTCAAGGAAAGTTAGTTTCCAAGTCAAGTGAAGTTAGACGTCAAGTGAAAGAGAATAGAGTTTCAAGTCGAGTTAAGTCAAGAGTTCAAAGTTGAGTTCTTTTCCCAAAAGCTATTAGGGAACTAAGTATTTCCAAAGGAGTTTGTAAATGTTTTTACATTTGAGTAAGAGGGGAAACGTGATTTCCAAAAGAGCCTTTGGGCTAAGTTTTGAGTAATTCTCTCAACTAAAGAAAGAAGTTTGTTTTTAAAACATTTATGAGCCAAAGTATTTTGGGAGTAGTATTGAGCACCGAATTGGAGACACGAGTTCATATAACTCAACTCTCCATAAGAACTATGTGCCAACATGGGATTTCTCGGATCATACTTTTAAGATGATCACGAAAGTTAAGCTAGTGGATCCGCTAAGTAAAGTAAGTTTCCTATATCACGGCAAGGTATATGATGGTCCTTGGCAACGCGAGGTAAGGCGTTGTATCATCACTAGGGCTCATAGTGGTGGTTGTCGGTTAAAGAATCTCCCACTAAAGTTATATTACTTTTATATAAGTAAGGTTGCTTTTGTTATTGTTTTATCATTAACGAGCTGAGTTGTTTACACTGTTTTTACAAGCCTTATATATATTGCATGTGTTATACTGCTTTATATATATATATATATTGAGTTCAGTTATTCATGAATTGCACAGAGCCAAGGTAAGAGTTCCTTGGGGCGCTCCGGTCTTGTTTGTGAGAAAGAAAGATGGTTCCCTTAGAATGTGTATAGACTACCGCCAGCTGAATAAGGTTACCATCAAGAACAAGTACCCTCTTCTTAGGATTGATGATCTTTTCGATCAACTTCAGGGTGCTACTTGTTTTTCGAAGATTGACCTCCGATCAGGCTACCATCAGTTTAGAGTAAGGGAATGTGATGTTCCAAAGACAGCTTTCAGGACCAGGTATGGTCATTATGAGTTTTTGGTCATGTCCTTTGGTTTGACCAATGCACCGGCAGCTTTTATGGAATTGATGAACAGAGTCTTCAAACCTTATTTAGATATGTTTGTTATAGTCTTTATTGATGACATACTAATCTATTCAAGGAATGAAAAAGATCATGCTAGTCATCTCTCCACCTCTATCACTTCTTATCATTTTTATCTTTTTATCTAACTGATTTTCAACTTCAATTTTGTATTGCCTAAATGCATCTATTGCTTCATCCTTACTATTCAACAAATAGACATAGCAATATCTAGTGCAATCGTCAATAAAAGTAATAAAATACTTTTTTCCACCACGAGTTGGTGTTGACTTCATATCACAAATATCAATGTGAATTAATTCTAAGGGACTGGAATTCCTTTCGATAGATTTATAAGAATGCTTAGCATACTTAGATTCAACACAAACTTGACATTTTGATTTATTGCACTCAAAGTTAGGCAATACGTTTAAGTTGATCAATTTACGCAAGGTTTTATAATTGACATGTCCTAAACGTTCATGCCATAAACAATTTGACTCAACCAAATAAGAAGAAGCTTAAACTTTATTATTATCAACAACAATTACATTCAAGTTGAAAAGACCCTCATCGAGGTAGCCTTTTCCTAAAAACATTTCATTCTTACTAATTACAACTTTGTCAAAAACAAGAACACACTTAAATCCATTCTTGATCATAAGGCCAGCAGAAACCAAGTTCTTTCTCATTTTACGGAACATGACAAACGTTGTTCGAGTCACCACATTGCCGAGGTCATCTTTAGAAATACCTTGCCATGGCCTTCAACCTTTGATGTTGCCAAATTTCCCATGTATACGGTTTCATCCAAAGACAAGCAGGGACATATGTTGCAAAGGCTTCTCGAACAAAGACAAATATGTGCAGTGGCTCCCGAATCAAGCTACCATTGCTTGGGATTTCCAACAAAATTGCATTCAGTCAACATAGCACATAGGTTGTCAATATCCCCATTTGTGTCAACCATATTGGCTTGATCTTTCTCCTTTTCCTTCTTGGGAGCACGGCCTTCTGTAGCCCTGTGACCAACTTTCCCACAGAGTCATCTCCTTTTGCTTGTGTTTCAAATAATTTTTGAAGTCTTTTCACAAAGGAGGAGTTTCTCGATCATTGCCGCTACTTGAAATGTCTCGTTTATGACCATACCTTCAATGGACAATTTAAAGTCAATAACCCATTCAATAATTTTATCAATAAAACTATTGAATTTGATCATACCTTCGCCAGAGATCATGCATAATGACTTGTAATTCTTGAAGTTGAGAGATGACAGTCTTCTTTGTCAACCATTTTAAAATCCAAAAATTTTGCAAAGAACAAACTTTTTAGGCCTCGCATCTTGATTTTGTATTTTTCTCAAGAGCATACCAAAGTTCTTTAGAGGTTTTACAAACACTGAGAAACATTTTGTTGTTCTGTATCAGTTGTCATTTTTTCTGTCACAAATAGACAGATAATTCAGTATTTAAAATACTAACAAATAAAGACAAAATCTTTATACAACTTCTTTCTAGTTTAACTGTAACACCCAACAATTTTAAATGAATGTGAAGAAGCTTGAAATCGGAAATAATCTTTTTTTGGAAAATTTTAAAATCTGGAAATTTTGGCTAAGTATGGAACAAGTGAGTTTTTGGCCAACTTTGAGCAATCATAAATCCTAGCTTGGGAGGATTTAGGAGTAGTTCTGGTTATGGTTGCGAAGCTCGGGGAATGACCTTTCCAACGCCACTGATTTTGCTCTATTCCGAGTTCGCATGAGTGAGATATTCCCGTTGGAAGTTGGGCAGTTGGCAGGGATTTTTGTTCGAAATTTGAGGGCATTTTGGTCTTTTTCCCTAATTAATTCTTTGAGCTATTTTGGGTATTGTTGGACTGATTTTGATCAGTTTTATTTCCCTTTTCAAAGAGTAAAAGGTTAGGGCTTGAGAAAAGAGAAGAAGAAGAGAAAGGGAAGATCAAGCAAGAGGAATTATTGTGGTTTCGTCGGGGGTGATCCCTACCAAGGTATGTAAGTCTTAGTGATTGGTGATCTTTCCCCCACACGCCAATCCCTTTTATTTTTGAAGAGAAGTTGTTCATGTTGTTGAAGTTGTTGGATGGTATTGTTGATATTGTTGGTTGGTGTTGTGATTGTTGTTGATAGAGTTGTTGGAAACTTTAATGAGTTTAGTACAGGACTTTGAATTATGTTTTGGGCCGAAATCTAGTGTATGTTAAAGGATTTATGATTCTAAAAGCTATGTCTTTTGAAGTTGATTTCACCAGAAATTCTCAGAAATTTGGCAGTCGTTCCCATCTGCGGTTACGACCTACGGACCGTAGCTTGATTGACGGTCCGTACTGGTCAACCGTCGATTGGGACAGAAGCTAGGTCTTTTGGTGTGTCGACCTACGGTCTGTAAGTGGACCTACGGACCGTAAGTCCCGACCGTAGGTCAACACTTAACCAATTCTTCAGACTAAGTTCTTGGGGGGGAAATTCTCTGACATGAACGACAGACCAGCAGTACGAACCGTAAGTCCATCTACGGCCCGTCGATGGCCTCCGTAAGTGGCACTTGTGTCATTAGAAGTTTGAAATCTCAGCCAAGTTCCCCCATTCTTTTATCACTTTCTCATGCAAGTTCCCAGGTATTATACCTATGTTTCATAGCTGTTTTCGACACTTCAAAGTACATCTAAGCATTCAAGAATCTCTCCATAATGTGTGATCAAACACCTTGAATTCATAATTCCAATTCAAGGAAAGTTAGTTTCCAAATCAAGTGAAGTTAGACGTCAAGTGAAAGAGTATAAAGCTTCAAGTCGAGTTAAGTCAAGAGTTCAAAGTTGAGTTCTTTTCTCAAAAGCTATTAGGGAACTAAGTATTCCCAAAGAAGTTTGTAAATGTTTTTACATTTGAGTAAGAGGGGAAACATGATTTCCAAAAGAGCCTTTGGGCTAAGTTTTGAGTAATTATCTCAACTAAAGAAAGAAGATTGTTTTTTTAAAACATTTATGGGCCAAAGTATTTTGGGAGTAGTATTGAGCACCGAATTGGAGACACGAGTTCATATAACTCAACTCTCCATAAGAACCATGCGCCAACATGGGATTTCTCGGATCATACTTTATAGATGATCACGAAAGTTAAGCTAGTGGATCCACTAAGTAAAGTAAGCTTCCTAAATCACGGCAAGGTATAGGATGGTCCTTGGCAACGCGAGGTAAGGCGTTGTATCATCACTAGGGCTCATAGTGGTGGTTGTCGGTTAAAGAATCTCCCACTAAAGTTATATTACTTTTATATAAGTAAGGTTGCTTTTGTTATTGTTTTATCATTAACGAGCTGAGTTGTTTATACTGTTTTACAAGCCGTATATATATTGCATGTGTTTTATTGCTTTATATATATTGAGTTCAGTTATTCATGAGTCGAACAGAGACAAGGTAAGAGTTCCTTTTTACTCTTTTCAAGCTTAAGTGTTGGTTTAGCGTTCCAGCTCGCATACTCGTACATTCCATGTACTGATGCCAGTTGGCCTGCATCCTTTTACGATGCAGACGCAGGTACTCAGGATCAGCATCTAGCCCGCCGTTGATCCAGTCGAGCACTCCAGAGTCGGTGGTGAGCCTCTTTGCATTCCGGAGGACTCAAGTATTTCGTGTTCTGAGTTTTTGTTTTATTAGGATTATGCGGGGTCTGTCCCTACATCCATCTTAGTATGTTTAGAGGCTTCATAGACAGTCAATCAGTTAGTTTCTTAGTCTCTCTTCTGTATATATATAATATTTTATTTTGAGACTTGAGTGCCTTTTTGGCCAGACTTATCGGTTGGTTATCTTGCAACATTCTTATTTCTATTGAGTTAAGTTTCCGCTGAGGTAAGAAAGCCAGGCCAAGGGTTCGCTTGGGGCCAGCAATGGTCTCCGAGTGCCGGTCTGGCCCAGGGTGTAGGCTCGGGGTGTGACATTAACGATGAAGTTTTTATATTCTTCTAATCGTTAACCGAATGAATCTTATATACTGATGAAGTTTTTATATTCTTCGAATCAGTACAATGTTCAAACAGAGTAGAAAACCAAAATGGTGTTAATCTCCAGAAACCTCAAATATAGAAAAATATATTAAATTCCTTAAGTTTGTAACTCCTGTATTGAAGTTAGTAAACCAGAAACAAAAAAGATGAAAAGAAAAACATGAACAATCCGAGTCCACAGAAACCACTGTGTCCTTAAGGAATTTAATCCCCTCAATGTACCCGAGGTTATGGATTACTTCCTCCCAAGATAAAACGGATTAACCTATTACAGAAATAGTGGTACCTCAAATTTTTGCAACTTCAGCGAACTCAATATGCAGTAACGAATCACACAAAGACTCAACTTTGTTTATAAGAAAAATATGAATGCAGAGGGAGAGAAAATCAGTGGGTAAAACCGAGAGAGGAAGTCTCTCTATTTATAGCCTTTAAAGGGTAAAGGTCACAACCCTTTGGAAAGAAGACAACCTTTCGAAAGGTCATAACACTTTGGAAAAGGCATAATCTTTCAAATGGTCACAATCCTTTAAAAAGGACACAACCTTTCATAAAGTTCACAACCCTTCGGCATGGTCACAACTCTTCAGGAGAGTCACAACCCTTCATTTCATGTTCACACCTTTAAAACCCAACACAATCCAACATAAGAATAACTACCTCATAAGAAACGTCCATAGTCCTGATGTTCAATCCAACATAAGAATAACTACCTCATAAGAAACGTCCATAGTCCTGATGTTCAATCCAACATAAGAATAACTACCACATAAAGATTCAACAACTTTCCCTTCTCGACTTGAGCAAAGGGTCCTTACAAAAAAATTTCACTTCCCAAATCATTGTTGAACCTTGCTAATGTTTCAAAACTTTTCTAAAACTTCAAATTTTTTCTTCTGTTAATAGTACTATTTGCATATTTCTTGCCACCGAAGCCACCTCCATCCCTTCTTGTTATCACACGGATAGTATGCTCAGGAACACCAAGACAACGAGCAATCACACTATGCATAAGCTGAGTTGAAGCGTAAACAACCATGGTCTTGTCCTCATCGGACCTTTGGGTACATTAGAGCTGGATGTCCCATTTGCAGCAAGTCATGCTTCATCTCAAGGAAGCCACAGTGGACAGCTGTACGACTTGGAAATCACAACCTCCTTACTGAAAGCAGTTAAAAAGAATATTTTAGAACTCTAAGTCAATCCCCGTGTTACAATTACAGACCACACACTGTCTATATTTATAGTTCTATTTGACTACAGAAAGTATTTTCTAAGCTTACTGCCAAGTGAAGAAGTATCAAATTCAATATTTGGCTCACAAGCAATTTTTTATGCTGAAGAAGCTAGAAGAAAAAAGCAATGTGAAGGGAGTCAAGCTGCCAATTCATCTCTGATACGTCTATTCGCTTATTAGCCTTAGATTCATCTCTGATGCGAATCAATTGCATTTTTCTGACCATTCATGATTTTAGTTGACTGAAGTTTAAGAAAAGCAAAGACAAGATCGAACAACTCCTACAACAACAATTGATCGACAACCAAATCAAGCTAATAGACAAGCAAAGGACTAGAATTCCTCAAAATTAACTGTCAATTGTTATAATCTGGACGGTAAATTGCAACAAAGAGTAGTAAGCACGATGGCATCATATATTGAACATGGTTGCACAAGCAACATATTACATATGATATCTTTCACAATTGAGATGTGAAATTAAAACGCGATAAGAGTATAAGTGAATAAGCAACGAGAAACCAATCCAATACCTGATATCCAAGAAATATGCAATTATATAAACAACGCACAACAAGTTGTTGCAAGTCTGTAACATCTAATTGATCGTGACAGACTTTATCCCTGTAATAAGATAAAATGTAAAAAATGTGTAAATGAAGCATCACGAGCTACAGGAAACATTTATAAATAGGGAAAATGGAGATTAATACCTCGGGCAAAGTTCTCAATGGTGATCCATATAAAGATTAATACCATCAAAATTTTCAACTTCAATTTGAAGAGAGAACTAATAGAATACCTTGATTTTACTGCATATTAAAAAAATACATAAATATGAATACTTAATTAAGAAAACTCATATTAAATGAGTCTCATTTGGCAAACGAAAACTCCAAGTGTTTGCACTTGACATTAATACATTTTCTTCTGCAACTTTCAACAAATGAATTAGAGATTTACATTATAAATACATTAAAAAACTAAAACTAACATAGCAATTATCTTTTAAATACTTTTTGTCAGATCATTAAAATGGTTTAAATAGATATTTTTTTATTTCTTAAAATTTTGATATTAAATAAAAATTTCATATTAGCAAATTTTAATGAAAAAAATCAATTAAATAAATTGATTGACTTTGCAGGTTAAACTTTTGTATTTGAGTGATTTTATGGTTAAAAATCAAAGTTGAGTGATTTTCTAATTAAAAAAACTCATAGTTGAGTGACTTTTGGGTTAAAAAATAAAGTAGAGTAGCTTGAGAAAAATTTCATTATTAAGTGACCATCTGAGATATTATCTCTTCAACTTATTATAGTATGTTTCACGAAAATGAATACAAATTAGGCCGGACACAATACTGTAGCAGCAAAACAATTGCAACAGAAAAAATTCAGGTTTAGATTTCAAGGAAAAAATAGAAAGTAATTACAATAAAGATAAATTTAAAGCTCAAATCAGAAGCGATTTCCCACTTTAAGTATCTGAATACCAGTGGAAAATTAATACAAAATAAACATCATGGTAACTAATGTTATACCCCATTTTAACTCGAGGTCAAAACGTGTACAACATATTGGTGATTTCCAAATTAATTAACTTAAGAAGTCGCCACCTAATTAATTATGGTGAATTAGGACACCTAAATATTTAACTAAGCAATACTAAAATGACTTCAATTAAATGGTCTACTAACTTAAAATGATTCTAGGTAAAGATTCTAGTTATCCTAAAGGAAAGGGGTAAGGCATCCTTTACGATCCGTAAAAAACAGTTAACCGACCAAACTTAGGTTAAAAAAAATAAAGATAAAATTGAGCACTAAAGATTTCGAAAAGTCAAGTAGTTAAGCGAGAAAATATTTTTTTAATTTTGAAATTAGTAATCAAACTCAAGTAAATTAAAATTAGCCTTTGATTAGAAAAATATAGCATTGAAAATACTCCATTATATATAAAAATGAGCTAAATTGCAATTGCCTGAAATTAAGAGAAATGTGATGCTTATGCACTTTCTACGTAAGATTGGTAAAACAACACTTGCACTCATATAACAAATCTATTTCAATTATACATGCCTTTTAGATTTAACAAAATTAAATTTGTAAAATCAGTAGTAAAAAAAAAACACCATAATTTACACAAAGATCAAGATTTATTTAAAAGAAAAAAAAGGATCTGAAACTTCATTTTTATTCGGAAATATGCTCGAGCCCTTGTTCATTTACAAACATACTATTAAGGTTAGAAAATTGAACAACTCTTATATTAAATTGAAAGAAACCCGCATTGCTTTTACTAGTTTTTTTTTTTTTTAACATTTGCCTTGTATTTGAGAAAACCGATTGATTTTAAGAGAAATTTTAAGACTTATTCAAATAAAAATAAAATAAAATAAAGGAAGATTAATCAACTTTAAGAGACTCTTTTGGAATCATCCCAATCACCTCATCTAAAGGCATAGATATTCTAAAGTAGTAATCTAAAGATGAATTAAATAAGCGATTGCACATAATAATATCAAACATAAGACAAGCAAAACACAACAATCATTTGAAGCAAAAATATAACACAAAACCACTAAAATATAGTAGAGTATTTTTGTATTTCCTCATTGTCTCACTCATATGAGTTTTGAGGAGGCAAGGGATGCAACGTGAAGGAGTGGGTGCACATTTTCATAGTCTAGCGATGGAATGTGACTACACGGCGGTGAGAGTCTTTCATGAAGACTCCATTTAGCTCCCGAAGTGTTCATGCAAATAAAAGAGAGTAAGGAAATTAGTGAAACAATGACTTTAAACGATAAATGAATCACAAACGAATAAAGTCACACAACAAATACACCATCCAAATAGATGAAGTAACCAAGACTTTAAAATGTTATTACCTGCTATTATTTGAACTAAGACAAATAAAATATGTGCACATGATTTGACTAATAAAGAGACCAAAAAAACCTAAGCTTATATTTGGCAAAGTCCAATCTTAAAACAAAGCCTATAACAATAACTCTTTACATTTTTTTATATTAAGAATGTGCAGAATCTGGTCAAAATTCCACGCTAAGTAAATAATAAATCTAATTTGAACAAAGCTTCTATATAAGAAAAAAAAAATGAGCTGCACATTTCTCATTATACAGAGGCACCAAATTAACGGTTCACACAGAAAGATAAACTGATTTCATATGACTATCTCTTCCCGTCGTTCTTTAAATTCAAAGCGGCTAAATAAAAAAGAACATGACTAAATGACTCCAAATAAACAAAGATATATACACAGAAGGGTCCACTTATTATGGCTAAAACGAGAGCAGAGGTCAAAATGAAAGCAAAGGGTTATTCTCGATTCATAACTTTCTCAAAATAAGCCCGACAATCTACCAATCAACAGCACCAGAAACGAAACAAAATAAAACATAGAGAAAGGAATGCAAATATCACTTTTACTGCAGT
Organism: Solanum commersonii; assembly: GCA_029007595.1. Taxonomy (NCBI): domain Eukaryota; kingdom Viridiplantae; phylum Streptophyta; class Magnoliopsida; order Solanales; family Solanaceae; genus Solanum; species Solanum commersonii. Next base: position 159,209 of record JAJTWQ010000298.1, read on the forward strand.
TATGCTAAGCTAATCACTTTTGATATATATAGCATTCTAATAGTGTAACAAGTTGATTAAGTAACGAAGAAAACAGAGAGGAGGAGGAGGCGAATATCACCTATTGCAGGGCAGTGAACGGGAGTTGCGATCAAAGGTCTATATTCGAACCAATATGAACTCTAGCAGGCTTGAAACTCGAGTGCTGGACGAGACCGAAAAAAAAAAACAAGGGCGATATTTAGAGCAAACAAAAAGTCGCTTAAGATGCTATTGGGACTGGAAAAAACTCTCCCAAAATCAGTGCAGTATGCTAATATTTATATCAATGAACTAGGGTTATTGGCTAAACATTTAGGCGGGATTTCAAGGATCAAAGAGTCGTTTGAATTCAAAACTCTGTCTCTGAGCTTTCATCAGAAATCGTAGAAGGTCCTTTGGCCTCTTATCTGATCAAATCTGCCAACGGAGAGAGAAAGGTGAGAAAAGTCGTGGGGTATTCAAGATTTACACGAAAATGGAGAGATGAGCTTCTGTTAATCGCTAAAGATGCCTGGAGTTTTAGCCAAAAATGGAGAAGAGGAACGAGGCATTGAAAGAGAAAGATGACCTAATTCAATTTTGGGTTTGATATTTGCCTGATGAAAGAAACGTTGGTTTGGGCTTGCTTTTGGGCTGCCTTGATATAAGATAAAGGGCTAAATGCTTTTGATTCGGTTTAAAGCCTTTGGGCCGAATTTCTTAGAATTTCCTTTCTTCTTTTATATTATTTTGGGCTTCTAACTTAATAACTAATATAATATATATTATGATATGATAATAACTAAGAATTTACATAGTAAAAATATCGCTAATATAAAATATGTATACAAATATATTGATCTATAATTAATTTAATAAATAGGAAACTTAGAAATAAGATGACGACAATTGATTTTTTAAGAAAAGAAGTGTAAAATTGATAATAGTCATTTCGATAATAAAATATATAATTTTAGTAGATAAATAGTCGTAGTAGTAAAAATAGTTGTGAAAAAGGATAATTTTATACGTTATTAAATTAGAAGCTCAAAAATAATAAATTAGAAGAAATGAGGGTCAAAATTGGGTGTCAACAACTAAAACACGAATAAAATCATTATTTTGTTATCTAACCTTGAAGAGAGTCTTAAGATGAAGCGTGAGATTTGTCACAAGAACATCTGAATTGCTATTGTAATGAGATTTATCTCTATGTTAAATCAAACTATTATAAAATATTTACTTAATTAAATATTAAATAGCAATCTTTCTATATGCTACACTAAATATTAAAAATCTGAAAATGTTAAGTCAAAAGTTGAAAGGCAAAATATTCATAAAAAAATATTTGGCATTTCTACCCTTTTAAGACTAAATTAGTTCCATTTTTTAAATCTTTTTCTTTATACTAAAAAGTAAATTATTTTATTATGAGACCATTGGGTTAAATCAATATATAAAGACCATAATGCCCACTAAAGATTGAATGATTATTTTAATCTCTAAGTGTAAATTACTCCTTCATTTTATTAAAGGAATGCTGATCGAAAAGATGGAGGATCTTTCAATGTTTCATCGATAATAATTTAGACAAATTACTTGGTGCAGCTTTAATTGCTACTATTATTTTGAATAATAATTGCAGTCATTGTATTCTTTCTTTTCAATGTGATAAGGAATAATAAATTCATCTTTCATAGCTTATACTCCCTTCGTCCCATATTATATGTCGTCCCTTTCTAAAAATAGTTGGACCACAATATATGTCATTTTATAAAATTTATGCATAAATTATCATTTTTTGCCCATTATACCCTTGATAGATTAATTAATTAATTTTGAAAATGTATTTACTTTGACTACTTTCTTTATTCATTACTTATTCTATAAAATCTGATTTTAAAAAAATATCAATAAAAAAATTTAAAATAAAAGATGAAAAAATGAATTAAGTATAAAAATATAAATAAAACAATTAAAATACGAACCAAAATTTTAAAAAAAACAACAAACCAATATTTGTATTCGAATCTTCTTCAATATGCGCATCGATGTTTAAATCAAAAAACAAATAATTTTTTGAACTAGAACTAAAATTCATTTGTCGTCTAATTTCATAATCAATAACATCAGATTCAGAGGAAAATTTAGATCAATTTGAAGTAATGGAATTTGAATATTTTGTGATGTTGTCATATTTGCTTTAAAAATTTATAAATAAAAATATTTAAAAACATTTTACACAAAATATATAGGAAAATTGAGGTGGAAAAAACTTATTTTTTTAAAATTTTTTTGGATCAATTGGTGAAAAAATTTGGCTCAAAAAATAAACTCTAAACTTTAAATAGTCATCCAAATGCATTTATATTTTTAAAATCTAACATTTCATCATTTATTACAAAGTTGTCTTAAGCAAACATTAAATAAGGGCATAAGGGTAAAATTATTTTATTTCTTAATGCAAGTCCAAATGGAAAAGGTGACATATACTATGGGACGGAGGGAGTACTATCTAATTACTCTATTTTTATCCATATAAATTCATCTTTATTTGTTTCATGAGGGCCCGTTATTCTTTTCGTTCTATAGTTTAAATAGTGTACCTCTTATATCATTATTGTTCTATTTGATTCATACTTTAACGAAATGAAGAAAACTCTTGAATTATAATTGCTTATGGGAGAAGTGTCAACAAAAACTCGAAAAAATATATAGTGATTCTGTATTTCTTTTTCCATATACATATTGCTTTGATTAGAGTCTTAAAAAAAATGTGTATGTTATTGCGTGTTTTTTTCTTTGTTTATTTTTTGTATGTATTTTCTCTCTATTAATTTTCTTTGATTTGATTTTCTATAAATTTCTGATTGTTCTAAGTGTATTTTTATTTAGGCTAAAATTAATCTTTTGTGACTATAATGCACATTGGCTAATTACTATCTATAGTTCTAAATTTACGGTTTGTTGCTTAAAATAAAATTTAAACATTAAAATAAGATCCCTCATATGATGTTTCTTTGTCACAATTTTAAAATTTTATTTGTAATTGTTGCATTTTATTATTTGTTATATGCATGTACATGTAGAATTCTAATTGTTTAACGATTATATAAAAATTAGCATGGGACACACGTGCAATGCACGTGTCCTGAAACTAGTATATTTATAAAAGAAAACCTTTGGTCCGCCTACGTGGCGCCATCACAAACTAAAATTCTCTTTTAATTTATAAAAGAGAACCTTTGGCCTGTCTACGTGGCGCCATCACAAATCAGAATTCTCTTTTAATTTATTTATTTCCAAAATTAGTCTTCTCCTTTCATGAAAAGTTGTGACATTTATGAAAAGTTGACTTTAACTAGCCTTCCCCTTTAATGAAAAGTTGTGACATTTATGAAAAGTTGTGACTTTAATGAAAAGTTGCGACTTTTATGAAAAATTGTGACTTTTATGAAAAATTGCGACTTTAATGAAGAGTTGCGACTTTATGAAAAGTTCTGACTTTTATGAAAGGTTGTGACCTTTCCGAAGGGTTGCAACTTTTCCAAATAGTTGTAACATTTCTGATAGAGCACAATAAACATTTGTTCACACTACCCTTTGTTGTCTATAAATTGAGAGATTTCCACTCATTTTAAAACAACTAAAATTCTGAATTTCTTCTTCTTCATCTTCACAATTAAATACTTGGTTACTTTGCTCTTGTTGAGTGGCTCACTGACACCATTACTTATGTTACAGATCCTGGTATGTATTTTTGCAGTCATTAATTTATGCTTATGTTATTAAGGATAAATGATAAGATGTAATAATTTTTATTTTCCTTTACATTATTAATGTTTGTTACTACGTAATCTTGTATGTAAGATAATATAGTGTTTTCGTTTTAATGACTGATAGGTTTTAAGCATTATTTTATAAATTTCATGATACTATTAAATTCCCACGCGAAACGCGAATAATTTTACTGGTTTTTAATAATTTGATTGTGTACTAATCAGTACGGACAAAAAGCTTTCTCAAGGACATTTGATTATTTTATATTTAATTAGATTCCATGTGGTTTATCTTTTAAATCAAAATAATCACTTATTATAATTGTCTCAGTGATCTTTTCTATTGAACTTAATTAGTGCATTTATGCATCAGAAGATTTTAATAAGTTAATGCATATGTATTCTATAAAGTAGAACCTCTTTGATATCTTTTAGTTTGTTCATGACATATGAAAAATTTAAGATCACAAAATTTTAAAAATACATATATTTTTAATTTAAAATTATAAATTTTGAAAATCTCTTTTTATTTCTTAAAATTTGTGCTCAAATAAGCTAGAACACTTAAATTGAGTGAAGTTAGTATATCAATTTTGCGTTCATATGCTCTATTATATATATTGATTGTTGGGTTATTGTGATGTAGTGGAAAAGGACATGAGGCCAAGTTGTGCCAAAAGTAATTCATAAAATTTAATGGTTACCAATCAACTTACCTACCCTTCTTAATTACACATCAAAACCTAACGAAATGTAATGTGAGAATTCTTTTTAAAAATAAAAAAAAATATAAAAATTTAAAGCTAATATTTTCGGATATGTTGTAATTTATTTTTTGTATCTGCAAAAAAAGTTGGGGTATATATAATAAATTTTACAAGAAATTTAGTAAAAATAAATTTGACCATCAAAATAATAAATATTTGTGAGAAAGATCCAATATATCCCTACATAAATAGTTTTTTCAAAAAAATAAATTTAAGTTGATTTGTTTAACTTTCGTTAGAAGAGGATATATGTGAATTGGTTGTGTAAACAATAGAGTTATATGTGAGCCACTTTTTTAAAGAAAGTGATATCAACTTTAAATGACAAAGTTAAGAAGTATATTAAAACATTTTCTCTAGAAAAAAAATAATACATGTGTTAGTTGTATCATATACTTTATTTAATATTATTTTTATACATAATAAACCATGAAGTTAACGATACAGAATGTCTCAAAGCTCAAGAGAAAATGCACCACCAACTGTCATCTTTTTTCTCTTTTCAAAATGAAAGACTTTTCAAACAACAAAAAGACAATGATAAATTGAAGCAAATTCATTACTTTCTCAATTCAAAACCAAAAAAAATGATGTAATAATGCAGTAACATCAAACTTGAAATCAATGCGGTACAACATTGCGTAAAAAATGGAAGCAGGCTTCAAAGTCATTCTCAATTTCCTTAGATTTGAAGCTTGATGTAACCATTATCAAGGTTTTGGCTACCTGATTGAGAAAGTGATCGAGGTTGCATTTCTTGGACCCTTTATCTCTGCAGAAGAGACGAAAAATGTGGAACAACTTTCATGATGGCGAGAAGTATTTCAGTCTACAAGATTTGAGAAAGAACATAGGTTAATAGACAAGAAAAGTGAGTCTTAATAGTCACAAAGATGAAGAGTGAGATTTGTCACAGGAATAAATGAATTGCTATTGTGATGAATGTTCCAATGCAAATATAAAGAGAAGTAACCATAACCATAACTTACATCTGTTGGAGAGCCATTCGTTTTAATCATCACAGGGATTCTCCATGGATATATATGAAGGGAATTTGAGCAATATTTGGCCAGTATTCCCCGTTGCCAAATTCTAGTAGTGGTCTGAGCAATGGACATTTGGAAATAACTAGTTTAAAGAGGGATGAGGGCATCCCTTTTACAGGAAGGGACTGGAGATTAGGGCAATTATGGATGGGCAGCCGAGAGAGGGAGGGGGGCAGTGCTGATTCGGAAAGTGATTGTAGATTAGGGAAATCCAAGATGGTCAGCACAGAGAGAGAGGAGGGCAGTGCTGATTTGGAAAGTGATCGGAGATTAGGGAAATTCTCAATGGTCAGCTGAGAGAGGGAGGAGGGCAGTGCTGATTCGGAGAGTGATTGGAGATTAGGGCAATGGAAGATATCTAGATGTAGAAGCGAAGTGAGGTGCCAAAGATGTAGTGAATGGAGCTCATGATGGTCATGTAAACGTAGCTCTGAAATAGAGGAGGGAAGCTGCCCTGGTTCCAGCATTGACTGAATTTGAGGTAAATTACCAATACATAGATATTGAAGAAATGTGAGGCTTTTGAGAACTTGGGTGCTTAATGTTTTGAGATTGGATACCTCAAGTCTTCGAATAGAGGAAGGCAACTCCCAATGTTGGTCACTGCCATTATGTTTGATGGCTAACTCTCTGAGACAGGGAAGTCTCTGTAAACACCACTCCTTTACTCCGTTCACTAGTTTCTTGCAATCATTGATCTGAAGGACTTGTAAATTGAAGAGCTCCATCTCTGGCAGCCACTTCAGTTTCTCACAATTCCAAATATTCAAATACATCATCGCAGATGGAAGGGTTCCAATTGCCACCCAAAGTTTTTCAAGTTTGCAACAAAACCTTATACTGACACTTTCAGTTGCAGTAGGAATCAAAAACTTTGTAAGGTTGGGGCAACGCTCTACTCTCAATAGCTTGCTGTTGGGAGCAACTCAGGTGATATATCATCTATAGAATGACATCCCTCCAGTCTCAATTCCTCGAGAAACATCTCACCAACTGGCGCATCCAATTTCAATTTTCGGCAACGAGATATCCATATTCTCTTCAAGGTAATGGGCAGAATGCTAAAAGGAAAGGAGGTAAGAGAGTTGCAAAAGAAAATAGATAATTCAACAATCTGCTTCATTCCCTCAACTTGGGATCTAAATAGTTGAGCTTCATCAAAAACAATTCCAACCTTAGGAGTACCAATAACTTCAAACCTTTTTAAACTTGAAAGTCGAATAGGTGTCTCCAAATTGAGTTCATGACATCTTGAAATTTTCAATTCTTCCAGATAAGATAGATTTTCAGGCAACTTCCCCATCAACTTCGGACAATTTTCAATTGAAAGCTTCTCAAGTTTAGGGAACTCGACACTTCCTAGTACGTGCCATTGCTTCCACTCCCGCATATCTTCAAATTCAAGCGTCTCAAGAGAGTTAAAAGGCTTATTGGAGGACGAACTACCAAAGAATTCTTCAGCGACCTCTGTTATTCCATGCATCCCTCTAATGGAAAGGAATTTCACACAAGGGAGTTGTCCTAGTGCTGGCAAGGAATCACAGTTCTTGCAGTTGCTAAGAGACAATTTAACCAGCTTAAGAAACAAAGGACAAGCCAGCCAGTTTGAAAATTTTGTCCCTCTATATCCGGTGATTTCGACTTCTTTTATGTTTTTGTGTGGGCATAGCCCATCAAGTATGCCTCTTTCAGTTTGTAAATTGTCAGCAGTACTACTTTCACTCCACTCCAAAGATAACTTGTCAACATGTTTCTTTTCCCTCATCTTTGCCTTCAGAGATTCCCTTCTATCAACCACATTTTGCAACTCTAGAATTGATAGAGATCCATACAAGTTCTCTACTTCGCCCAAATCTTCCATTCTCAAACCACCTACAAGAAACTTAGCTCCCACTAGCACATGGAGGCTTTTCAACTTGCTCAGATGTAGCGGCATCTTCAAGCACGAAGTGTTGCTTATGTCAAGATGACGTAAGTTGATTAGTCTTTCCATCTGCAGTGGTAACTCCTCAAGATAGCTACAATGTGACAGGAGAAGTGTCTCCAAGTTATACAATGCACAAATGGAATCTGGCAACCTTTAATATGTGTCTGAGAAAGGTCCAAAAATCTGAGGAGCTTTAATTTGATAAAAAAGTCATCCGGCAACTCCTTAATCCAGTAAGACAATGATAATGCCCTTAAGGATGTTAGTCTTGGCAATATGTTATGCAGTACCCTCTTGCTTAGGTTAACTGAGTAATTGAGATTGATTGGAAGCAATGTCCTCAGCTGCTCTGATTTGGAGAGTGGTTTCAATTTCTCAAAGTTGCCTTCTTGTCCCATGGAATAGGACATGTGCCGACTTTGTTCCAACATATGGGATCCTTCATTCTCTTCCAACCTAATACAAAGGTTTGAAGATGCAATTTGGGCCAAATCATTGACAAGGTCATGCATTAAGAATCCCTCCGATTTCCCTTTAGACTTTGCGACAACAGTGATCTTGATCTCAACTCGTCAAAGTACAGATTACCTGAACGAAACTGCTGTACAAGACCATTAGCAATCCACAAGTGAATAACTTGGTCTTTGCAGAATTGATAGTCTTTAGGATATATTGCACAAAAAGCAAAACATCGCTTCAAATCTGGAGGAAGATCATTGTAGCTCAACATCAATGCTGGTAATATACCCTTCAAACAACTTGGCTGCTCCCATATTTTACTACTTAAAATGTCTCTCCACTCATCCACATCTGATTTGCGACGTAAAATACCAGAAAGTGTCTTTAGAGCTAAAGGCAACCCTTTGCACTTGTCTGCAATTTGCTTTCCAATCTCTTCAAGTTCTGGAAGTTCCTCAGGATCCCTATTTTCTAGTGAATGTCGTTTGAATAAAGCCCAAGAGTCGTCAATAGGCAGAGTCCCCACAGTGATTGCACAACGATTCATCTTCTTAGCACACGTCATCTGAGCAACACTCTCCTTACGTGTAGTTACAATGATCTTACTTCCCATATCTCCTTGTACAAAAACATTTCTCAAGTCATCCCACTCATTATAGTTATCATTCCACACGTCATCAAGGACAAGAAGAAACCTTTTTCCCTTCAGGCTTTCCTTCAATTTGACCTGAAGCTGATTAAGATTGTCATTAACCACCAAGCCAATTTCTTGAAGTAACCCTTTCGTTATTCTGAAAGCATCATATGCCTCAGAAACACAATACCAAGCTTTCAAACCAAAATGGTTCTTCACCTTCTCATCATTGTAAACGACTTTAGCAAGTGTTGTCTTACCCGCGCCGCCCATTCCAACAATAGGAACTACAGTCAGGTTTCCTCCACTTGCATCTTCAGATAATAAACAGTCAATCAAATCCTTTTTTTCTTTCTGCCTACCAAAGATATCAGATTCATCAACCAAAGAAGTTGAAGGTGTTCTAGTTCTTGTTTAGTCAAACCAAAATGTTTCTGTAAGCCAAGGTCACCAATTTGCTTTTGCAAATTCTCCAATGTTTCAATAGTGTCTTCCAACTTGTCCTTTATGTTAAGGAAAAAATCATCAATCAAGCAAAGGTTGAGGTCACTTACTTGCTGGTTGCTTGTTTCCACCTTAAGTCTCAAAGCCTCATAATTGACCTCTTCCATTAAGTTTTCAGCAGAGTCGACAGCATCTCGAAGCTCATTAAGCCAGTCGCTCACAGATGGATTTGATGCCTGCTTATTCTCTGCATCACTTAGCACAATCTAAAGACCACGCAATGTCATTCTCAGATTCTTTAAGAGCTGAACATCATTCATATGCTTCTGAAACATCTTCAGCGGGTCACCCTGAGGAGCAAGCCTATCAAAGAGAACATTCAAAGCTGAAGAGATGAATGCACCACCAACTGCTAAGCCAGCCTCCATTTCTGAAATCTGCAAAGCAAAACAAGGAGAACACAAAATGATTTAGGGAAGATAAATGTTTGTATGTTCAATTACTAACAACTTTACTTTACCTGTTGAATGGTAAGAGTAATTTGCAAACAAGAATGATCACTGATTTCTCTCAATCTCTCTCTCTCTCTCTCTTTTGCTAATGGTCTTTCTTTTCACCCAACAACAAGAGTCAATAATTGAGGCAAAAGAGAACAGCCATAGAAGGAAAAAAAGAATCAAAAGTCCTTTCCATGAGTATGACTTTTCACCTAACAAGAATGAAAAATATGGTTATGATGGGAAAAAAGTATCTATGCTTTCAAAACAAAATCAGAAAGCAGAACAAATATAATTGGAGTAGGATGATGTTTCGAAAATTACAATTTCTCAATTAATTTGTCAATTTTAATATCTTTTAAATAAAACATATCTATTGAGTTTGCTTGGTACTTTAGAATCTATAGTTGGGGCCAGGTAATTCATTGTTTGGATGGTTTTAGATAGAGATGTCAAATGGGTGGGTTGAATTGAATTAGGGACGGTAAAATTAGAATGAGTTAATAAATGAATGGGTGAATAGCTATTTGGACCGAATGAGTCGAATTGAAATGAATTAAAAGGTAGGTTATAGTTAAGCCCTCTTACTAAATTTCTTCCACATGTACTGTGCATATTCTGTTAGAGACTATATTTGTTATCATATCTACGACCTACCATCGTTTTTCTCAATATTTAATTATTTGTATTATTTATATGTTAGAACTTGCTACGAATATTTCCAAGTCAATTGGAACAAATGAGTGGACAATTAATTAGTTAACCTTAACGACTTTTAAATGTTAATGAGGTGATTTTTTCTAAGCAATGAATTGTGTCGGGACCTCTCAACCTCCGTAACTGGGATAAGATCTACGTACAATCATACACTTCATTATTTTCAAATCTGCAGGACTATATTAAATATATTGTTATTATAGTAAATTGTGCTGTCTATTAACAATATTGAATTATAATCTATTCACGAAGAGTTTAACTGCATAAATATTATTCTATTTTTCAATTTACATGACTCAATTGGTTTTTGAAAAGTCAAACCTTTTGCTTTCGATTTTGTATTCTGTCATGAAATATTTGATTTTTTGAGACAAAATTTATATATTTAAAAATTAGTTGAAAGTACTTTTCATATGTTAATCACCTTGTATTTCTAATTCTAAGACTATGAATTCGAGTAATTAGTGAAGTAAAAAGGTGAGAGCTTCCCTGAAAAGTGTTTAAAAAAATCAATCTTTTTAAAGATATTTCAAGTTTAAATCGTTGAAACAAAGTTTAGTAAATTATATACCAAGCACATTCAAATTAGATAAAAATTTATTCCTATATGATATTTAAATTATGTCAATAAATGCATGACATGTATTTACGTATAGATTTTTAACACTTAGTTGAAGTTAATAAACATTCATTCTCAGATCATTAAATTACTCAACCATAGTAAATTTACCTGATTTGATGCAAATATTCCATACAAGTATGGTGTAGAGTTAAATAATTAATGATGTCATCTTGACAATTGACGCGGAAAATATGAGGGTGGGCCCACATCAATTGTCCTATAGGCTTAGAGTAAACTGACATGTACGAGACTTTTTTTAATCTGATATTTTCTCATGAAAAAATTACTTTTGCATCGACACTCTTGTTAGATAATTATCGAGGCAAAAACACTTCTGTGTATATATCAGTCATCATCTTATTCACAGAATCAAAGACCACAGAGACAACTGGATTGAATGGGACAACCTAACTTGGACAGTGGCACTTAGGATTGCATACCAAAGTTGATTACTGAAGAGGATAATGATATGCTTCACAGAGAACACCCATAGAGAATGAAATTAAAAATGTTGTGTTCAGTATGAGTGCAAATAGCAGTGCAGGACCTGATGACTTCAATGGTAAGTTTTTTCATACATGTTGGGATATTATTTGTGACTTTGTTGCTGAATTTTTCTCTGGAAAAAAACTCACTAAATACTTCAGTCACACGTGTTTGGCTCTTATCCCTAAAATTGAGTCCCCTTCTAACTTTTCTGAATTAAGGCCTATTAGATTAAGTAATTCTTCTAACAAAATTGTTTCTAGAATTCTAGCTAGAAGGCTCAATCCTATTTTACATACACTCATATCTGTTTATCAAAGTGGATTCATTCCGAGCAGATTGATTACTGAAAATGTCATGCTTGCTCAAGAAATTATTCATGGTATGTCTAAGCATGATACTGGTGGTAATATTGTCATCAAATTAGATATGGCTAAGGCATATGATAGAATGACTTGGAATTTTCTAATGGATGTTCTTAGAAGATTTGGCTTCTCAGATAGATGGATAAATTTAGTGTGGAATTTAATTTCTAATGTGTGGTATTCTATTTTGATTAATGGATCTAGAAATGGTTTTTTTTTTCTCTTCTGCTCAAGGTTTAAAACAGGGTGATTCTCTGTCCCCCTCTTTATTTATTTTGGGTGCTGAGGTCCTCTCTAGAACTTTGAATAGTTTACATACTCATGATAATTTTATCCCTTTCTCAATACATCAAAGAGGTCCTCAGATTAACCATTTAGCATATGCTGATGATATTGTTATTTTCAGTAGTGGTAAGAGTAAATCTATTAAGCTCATCATGAAACAAATCAACAACTATGAGAAAGCTTCAGGGCAAGAAGTCAATAAGAATAAAAGATTTTTTTACTAACCCTAAGGCTAGTGCTTACAGAATTAACAGGATGAGACAGTGTACTGGTTTTATGGAAAATAATTTCCCTTTTACTTACTTGGGTTGCCCGATCTATATTGGTAAGAAAAAGATTTCTTACTTTGATGATATGGTTACAAAAGTGGTAAAAAAAAAACTCAATGGTTGGCAGGGTAAGATGCTTACCTATGGAGGTAAACCGGTTTTGATCGAAAGTGTTCTTCAATCACTCCCTATTTATACTCTCTCAGCGATTGATCCTCCCATTGGTACTATTAATTTGTTAGAAAATAATTTTGCACGATTCTTTTGGTGTTTTAATGAGAACAGAGACAAGCACCATTGGAGATCTTGGAAAAATCTTTATGTTTCTAAAGATGAAGGTGGTATAGGTATTAGAAACATGGATGACATCTCTCAAACCTTGGCCGTTAAAAGATGGTGGAAATTTAGAACCAATCAGTCTCTCTGGGCTGATTTTATGAAAGCTAAGTATTGTCACAAGGTTCACCCTTCTGTTAAAGCTTGGACCTCTGGTAATTCACAAGCTTGGAAGTTCATGGTCAATGCTAGATAGGTTGGTGAACCTAAAATTTTCTAGAAAATCAACAGTGGTAGTTGTAATATGTGGTGGGACAATTGGTGTGAGAAAAGGCCTCTGGCTATTCTGTACCCTGACCATGTGCATAACAACAACGCCAAGGTCATTGTCACGCCCCGAGCCTACACCCTGTGCGGGATCGGCACCCGAAGACCATTTCTGGCCCCAAGAGAACCCTTGGCCTGGCTTTCTTAACTCAGCGGAAACCTAACCCAACAGAATAACTCAATGCAAATGCAAGGCTACAAAACAACTTAACTTATAAAATTTGGCCACAAAGGCAACTCGAATCTCAAAATAGAATATTTACATATATGCATAGATGAGAGACTCAAAACTAACAGACTAACTGTCGATGAAGCCTCTAAAATACTGAGATGGATGTTGGGACAGATCACCCCACAACATCCTAATAAAACAAAACTAAGAACACAAAATAATTGAGTCCTTCGGAATGCAAGGAGGCTCACCACTGACTCTGGAGTGCTCAGCTAGATCAACGGCGTACTGGATGCTAATCCTGGGTACCTGCGTTTGCATTATAATAAGATGCAGGCCAACTGGCATCAGTACATGGAATATACGAGTATGCGAGCTGGAAAGCTAAACCACAACTTAAGCTTGAAAAGAATACAAGAGAACACTTACCTTGGCCCTCTACGACTCAAGAATAACTGAACTCAATATATATAAGGAAATAAGACACATGCGATATATATAGCTTTTAAAACATTGTAAACAACTTAGTTCGTTAATGATTACAGCAATAACAGCTCAACTTTACTTATATTAAAGTAATATAACTTTAGTAGGAGATTCTTTAACCGACAACCACCACTATGAGCTCTAGTGATGATACAACGTTTTACCTCAGGTTGCCCAAGGACCATCCTATACTTGGCCGTGATATAGGAAGCTATCTTTACTAAGTGGATCCACTAGCTTAACTTACGGGATCATCTAAAAAGTATGACCCATTAAATCCCATGTTGGCCGCATGGTTCTTATGGAGAGTTGAGTTAATATGAACTCGTGTCCCCAACTCGGTGCTCAATACTACTCCCAAAAATATACTTTAGCTCATAAGTGTTTTAAACACTTCTTTCTTTAGTTTGAGATATGTAACATACGACAATTTAAAATGAATATGAAGAAGCTTGAAATTGGAAGTAGTCATTTTTTGGAAAAAAATTCTGAAATCTGGAAAATTTGGCTAAATTCGAAACTGAAATTTTGGCTAAGTGTGGGAAATCAGTGATTTTTGGCCAACTTTGAACAGTTGAAACTCCTAGCTCAGGATGAGTTAGGAGTAGTTCCAGTTATGTTTACGAAGCTCGTGGAATGAACTTTCCAACGCCACCGAGTTTGCTCGATTCCGAGTTCGTATGAGCGAGTTATGCCCTTTTAAAGTTGGGCGGGTAAGTGTGGAATCCGTCCGGAAATTTTAAGGGCATTTTGGTCTTTTCCCTAGCCATTTCTTTTGGGGTTATATTGTGTGTTAAGCTGATTGTTGGATCATTTTTATCTCATTTTAAAAGATTAAGAGCTAGGGCTTGAGAGAAGAAGAAGAGAAGAAGAAGAGAAGAAGAGGAGAAGAAGAGGAGAAAGAGGAGATCAACCAAGTTTTCGTCGTGGATATCGTCGGGGGTGATCCCTATCAAGGTATGTAAGTTCTTAGTGTGGGTTGATCATTTCCCCCACACACCAAACTCATTTTATTATTTGAGAAAATATTGGATTTTGTTGTTGAAGTTGTTAGTTATTGTTCTTGTTGAAGTTTGTGGTTGTGTTGGTTGAAGTTTGTGGTTGTGTTGTGAAGTTTCTTGTTGGTTGGGTGTATGTCTCTGGTGGTATTTTTGAGTTGAATCTATGGTATATTGAGGGTTTTAATGATTCTAAGTGATTTGGGGAAGAAACCATTCGATTTTAGGTGAAATAAGGTGAGAAAATGAGAAATTAAGCTTGCTGAAATTTCGGGTTGGGGGCCCGGCGCGACGCACCCGCGAGCACCCCAAACTCACCTTTGAAGCTTAGGGGCTGGTGCCCCCGCGCCACCCACAAGCCGGTGGTCACCGCCCCATCTAGTTGTCGTCGGTTGCCCCATTTGAGTTCATTTAAAGTGTGCATTCACTCCTTTTCGATTCCAACTACTCTAAGTTACTTCTAAACACCCAAAAAGTCATTTCTAACATGATCAAAATCTTGAATTCATAATCCAATTCAAGGGAGTTAGTTTCAAGTCAAGTAAAGTTAGAAGTCAAATGAAGTTAGTTTCCAATTCAAGTGAAGTTAGTTCCAAGTCAAGTAAAGTTAGAAGTCAAGTGATGTTAAGAGTTAAGCTTAGAAGTGAAGTAAGTCAAAAGTATTGAGTTACAAGTCAAGCCAAAAGTTAAGAGTTTCATGTTAAGTTAAGAGTTTCACATCAAGCCAAGAGTTCAAGTAAAGTAAAGAGTTTAAAGTTGAGTTCATTTCTTAAGGTTATTAGGGAACTATGTATTCCCAAAGAAGTTTTAAAAGAAATGTCTTTACATTTAAACAAGGATGGAAACTAAGATTTCCAAAAAGCCTTCGGGCTAGTTTTTGAGCAATTATCTCATATCAAATAGAATAAATATGTTTTAAAAACATAAGAGCCATTACATTTTTTGGGAGTAGTATCGAGCACCGAATTGGGGAGCGTTCAAAGAACCCACAACCCCCATAGAACCATGTTAGCCACCATGGGTAGAAAAGGATCATACTTTTTAGATGAATCCTTTTCGATTAGACTAGTGGATCCATTAGGCGGTTCAGGTCTTATACCTTTGGACGGGTATAAGATGCTGGGCAACGTGAGGTCGATCGCCGTATCATCACTATAGCTCTTATGTGATGGTTGTCTGTTAGAGAAACTCCCACGCAGCTTATTGTATTTTCATACACAGAGATTATTGTGTTTTTATATACATCGGTTCATTGTATTTCTATCTACATCTCAAAGCTTATTGTATCCTTGTATACACACGAGTTTATAACATGTTTTAAACGAGTCTTTCTTTATATCGCACTTGTTTTAAATTGTCTTATATTGAGAGAAGTCAGTCGGTAGGGTCGAGTTGAGCAAGGTAAACTTTTCGTTTCTTCCAAATTTCCTTCTAGCCTATGTTGCTTAGCTTTCCAGCTCGCATACTCGTACATTCCATGTATCGATGCCGGTTGGCTCCGCATCGTCTTATGATGCAGATATGTGTACCCGGATGACGCATCCCGCACGTCGTTGATCCAGTCGAGCACTCGAGTCGGTGGTGAGCCTCCTTGCATTCCTGAGGACTCAATTATTTTGTGTTCTTAGTTTTTGTTTTATTAGGATGTTGCGGGGTCCGTCCCAACATCCATCTCAGTATTTTAGAGGCTTCATAGACAGACAGTCAGTCAGTTAGTTTTGAGTCTCTCATCTATGTATATATGTAAATATTCTATTTTGAGATTCGAGTTGCCTTTATGGCCACATTTTATAAATTAAGTTGTTTTGTAATATTGCATTGCATTGAGTTATTTGGTTGGGTTAGGTTTTCGCTGAGTTAAGAAAGCCAGGCCAAGGGTTCGCTTGGGGCCAGAAATGGTCTCCGGGTGCCGGTCCCGCCCAGGGTGTAGGCTCGGGGCGTGACAAGATAATTACTCAAAATCTAGCCCAAAGGCTCTCTTGGAATCGATGTTCCTTTCTTACTTAAATGTAAAAACATTTAGAAAATTCTTTGGGAAATACATAGTACCCTAATAACTTTTGAGAAATGAACTCAACTCTATACTCTTTACTCAACTTGAAACTCTTGACTCTTTACTCTTTACTTGACTTGAAACTTGAGCCTTAAAATGAAGTTAAAACATTCAATAAAGACTCCTGAACAACTTTAAAGACTTGTTTTGACTCACTTCTTTAACTTCTAGACTTAACTCTTAACTTCACTTGACTTGGAAACTAACTCTCCTTGAATCGGAATTATGGATTCAAGGTGTTTGATCATATGTTATGGACGAGTTCTTGACGTTTAGATGTACCTTGGAGCGTTGAAAACAACTATGAAACATAGGTACAATACCAAGGAACATGCATGAGAAAGTGGGGAATGAAAGGTAAAGGGAAGGAGTGGCGTCGTTGGAGCTCTAAGAGGCGCGAGGCTCCGACCCTCAAACTTCAGAGGGGCCTGCTGGGCGTTCTGCCAGGCGCTTTGCCCCAAGGGGAAAGTTCAGCATCCCTTTTTGGGGTGCGCGGGCTGGCGCGGCACCCCCGCCCTTTTCCCCACAAAATCCGACTTTTTTCCCTTGTTTTTCCAACTCTAAACCCCTTAACTTCAAAGGTTCCAGCAGCAAACACTTAGAATCATAAAGACCCTTAACATACAATAGATTCAACTCAAAATCACAACCGGAAACATGGCCCAAATCAACAAGGAACTTCAACAACACAACCCAACAATTTCAATAACATAACCAATCTTTTCTCAAAAATAAAACGAGTTTGGCGTGTGGGGGAAAGGATCAACCCAACACTATGAACTCACATACCTAGTAAGGATCACCCCCGACAATATCCATGACGATCTTTGATGGAAACTTGCTTGATCTCCTCTTTCTTCTCTTCTTCTCCTCTTCACTCAAAACCCTCACTCTCACTCTTTTAAAATGGGACAAACTGATCTAAAAATTAATCCAACACTTAAATATAACCAAAAGAATTGATTAGGGAAAAGACCAAAATGCCCTTAAAATTTTCGGATGGATTTCCCTATCACTGCCCAACTTCCAAAGGGCATAACTCACCCATACGAACTCTGAATGGAGTAAAATCGGTGGCGTTGGAAAGATCATTCCACGCGCTTCATAAACATAACTGGAACTACACCTAACTCATCCTGAGCTAGGATTTATGACTGTTCAAATTTGGCCAAAAACTTTTTTTTTTTCCATACTTGACCAAATTTCCAGATTTTTGAATTCCTTCCAAAAATAGTTAATTCCTATTCAAAGCCTCTTCATAGCTATTTCAAATTGTCGGATGTTACAGTTATGGACTATATTGATTGTGGTAACTGGAACATGAATAAATTAAGGGAAGATCTCCCCGAACATATAGTCCTATATATTGCTAACATTCCTATTGGGGATGCTAATGATAATGACTATGTTGTTTGGAACATTACTCAGGATGGTCAATACACAAATTCTTCTGCTTGGCAAAGCATAAGAGAAGTGAGACAGAAAGATGGCATCTTGAGTAAGGTTTGACACAAGTGCTTACCTTTCAAAATATCCCTTCTTACCTGGAGAATGATGCTCAAAAAGCTACCTTTTGATGAGGTACTCCAAAGGTTTGGTAATCCAATGGATACCAAATGCCTATGCTGCACAATACCTCAAAATGAATCAATTCAACATGTGTTTAGTGATAGTGAGATGGATAAGCACATATGGAATTACTTTGAAACCCCTTGGAACTAATCACCAAGGAGGCAACATTAGGATTCTCTTCAATGCTTGGTGGAATATGAACACTGCCAACAGTGTGCATAAAATGGTACAACAAATCACTCCCATGTGTATAGCATGGAAAATCTGAAAAATTGGACATCTTGTATATATGGAGATCAGACCAAATATTTGACATCTAGAATGGAAGTGCAAATATTATAGAACATCAAAGAAGTTATTTGTGTTGCCTTCCCAACTTGTGACTTAACAGGAAAATGAGTTCAAATTTGCACAAGAATTGAAAGGTACAAACCTATTGTAAGATGGAGGCAAGTTGGTTGGACCAAGCCTGTGACCGGAAGGATCAAATTCAACACAGATGGAAGCTATATGCAAGAAAGTATTGGCATTGGAGGGGTTCTCAAAGATGACACTGGCCATCTCATTATGGCTTTCTCGGTCCCAACTCAATGTAAAAGCAACAATCAAGCAGAAGCAATGGCAGCACTCTATGCAATAGAATGGTGTAATCGAGTTGGATACGACAAATACGATCTGGAGTTGGACTCAATGGTGATTACAAATATGCTCGAAGAAAAAGACACCAACAATGTGGAGGTGAAAAACATTATCAAACGAACTGTCAACGCTATAGAAGGGGCAAAAGTGAGGATCTCACATTGCTATAGAGAAGCCAACCAGGTGGCTGACTTCCTAGCCAAATTAGCTTCATTGAGTGGAAATGGTACCTTCTACTTCTCTTATCAACAGCTCCCGAAAGAAGCGAAGGGACTCTTTCAATTAGATAGATGGCAACTACCTTGTATAAGAAGAAGATATGACAAATGTAATTTTTTTGTTAGTTGAATCCTGTATTTTTCTTATTGAGTGGAAGGTTATAAGTTTGTTGCCTTCCCTTTTTAATGTCCTAATTTCCACTTTCTATTTTTGCCACAGGTTAGGTACATGCCCCCCTCTGTTTTTGTGTACCTTGTGTTGGAAATTATAGATATGGTAGGGGTCAAGCCAAACCCCCCACACCTAATAGCTTTAAGCTGTGATGGTGATGACTTAAATTTTTTTTTAAAAAAAGTCATCATCTATTTTAAATAAAGTATCTTTTGCTTCATCTTGCTCAATTACTTATATGGTTTCAAAGCTCACATCAATTATTTACGGGTATGCTATCTAGAAGACAAGGTTAGTAAGTTGAAAAGTGAGTTAGGAGTGTGACATGATAAATGTACCAAAGGAAGTTGTAGAAAAGTTCTCTAAAAGTCGAAATAAGATTATCATGTCAACCTCTCAGACCTTTTATTAAAAAAGACTTGCTAGATTAGACATGCACGTTCGTAGAAAATAATACATCCAATATCTTCTTTTTATCACAAGGATATTATGCTCGGGAACACCAAGACAACATCAATCACACTATGCGTATACTCGGGAAGCTGAGTTGAAGCGTAATCAACCATGATCTTGTCCTTATCCGACCTTTGGGTACATTAGAGCTGGATGTCCCATTTGCAGCAAGTCATACTTCATCTCAAGGAAGGCACAGTAGACAGTTGTACGACTTGAGAATCACAACCTCCTTCCTGAAAGCAATTAAAAAGAATTTTTAGAACTCATATATATCCACCTATAGCAATTACAGACAAGCACACACGGCTCTATATATATAGCTGTACATGTATGATTCCTCTATACAAGTAATGAAATACTATCGTTTTATTTGACTAAGAAAGTGATTACTGAAAGTGAAGAAGTTTAAAATTCAATATATCATATATGGCTCACAAGCAATTTTTTATATTTTGCAAATTTGTACTGTCTAGAATATCAATTAAGAATATACCTGCATCATTCAGTTTTTCTTGTAGATTGACATTTTCTTCCTTCATTCTATTAAGCTCTTCACTGTCTGGGATGTCAAACTGCCGAGCCACATTGTCATACGCTTTAAATTATATCTTACCACTCTCACAGAGACTTCATCTCTACAACTACATATCTGCATATCATGACGAGTAAAACATATCTTTTTATGATATATCTTACCACTCTCACAGAGACTTCATCTCTACAACTACATATCTGCATATCATGACGAGTAAAACATATCTTTTTATGATTGTCAAATTCCAGATGACAAAAGTTAATAAACATCCCAGACTTATGCTAAAAAGCAAAGATGGAAATGCAAAACAACAACAGAAGTTAGCATCACATAACTGCTGAAAAGGGACTCAAGTTTTTGCTATCATTTTGGAAAAAACCTATGCTTACATTTGTTAAAAAAACGAGCAATCTAACTGAAACAACAATTGGATGTTGTATTGCTCCAAAAATCTTGATAATGGAAGTTTACTTATTGCCTAGAACTTCTGATTGTTATCCGTGATTATCATTTCTAAAATTTTAGAATCTCTATGGAGCTATTTATATCCTGAAAAGAAAATTAAACATCATTAATAGAAAAGAGATAGATCATTCTGATGATCACACAAATTTATTAATAAACAGTTCAAACCATAAGCATAATGTTTACAGTCGGCAATAACAAAATCACTTACACTTTTTCTGTCACGACCACGTTGAAGTTACTGTCTATTCAACAGAGAATTGCAGCAAAATTTTCCTTTTACCAACTGAGCTAAGAGCTGTAACACCTACGTATTGTTACCAAAATCCTGACAAAGAAGAGGATAAGTGAAAATAGTAATCATAGACCATTCATTACAATGTTTATCTTGTTCTGTATGGTTACCAGTCTCTGTCGAACCCATAGCTTCCTCTCTACCTCCACCCATGTATGACAAGAACTAGAATGAACTGAAATACACATACATCATTTAATCAGTAATAACAACATTAAAAAATTTCGCTAACAAATTTCACTCCTCAAAGTTTCCCCTGTTTCTTATACATTTTACATTGCATTTACAGTTTTCTCTAATCATTCGCGTCCAGAAATTCCGAGTTCTCAATACAGAAAGTCCAATAATTGTGTCATCTTTTACTTTCTGTCTAGGTATCCAAAGTAAAACGAACATCATTGTAGCATCCTAGGCAAATACCACATCGACAAAACACAAGAGATATGTTGATTGCTGGTATATAAAGAAGCGACCTTAAACCCAAGTGACACGTTTAAAGCTGTGCGATACTAGGACCCAAAGTCAACAATACAAGCTATCACATCCATAGTCCTGGTGTACAACCCAACTTAAGACACATACCACTTGACTTGAGCAGAGAGACCTTCGAAAATTTTCACTTCCCAAATAATCGTTGAGCCATGTCAAAATCCTAACAATGAAAAAGTAACATCTTTACGTATAATCTATTACCATAATGTACAATTTGTCTCTTATTTGTTACATTAAGCAACTTTTTTCTCACGTACCTTTTTTATCATTGCAGCAGAACTTTCCGTTTACAAACCGAGCTAGAGCTGTAATAGCTTACATGTAATGTTACCAGAATCCTGACAAAGAAAAATTTTTGCTAAGTTGATATCCAATAATCATTAATAAAAACCTGAATAGTGCGGATGCTTTTAGGTGTTAAAATTTAAATTTATTGGGAGGCAAACTTTTATATATTTTTTGATAGATAGGAAACAAACCTTGTGTATTGTACACCTTTGAATTCTATTAAAGCTTTGAATTCAATAGTGAACATGTGCATAACTCTAAACTCACTGAAAACGGAAAGAACAAGATTTTGTGGAGCAGATTATTTTAATTCCTATGTATACAAGATTTCGTTTTATAGTGTTCCCACACGAATATAAAGATTTTTTCACCTTTGTTTTTTTTTTTGGTTATCTAAAATTAAATTTCTCTCGAACTGAAGATGATTTCTCGACTTCATAGTGGCAATAGATACTCCATACTCAAGAAGATCTTAACAAAGGAAAAGCAAAGGGAAGTAAACAAAAATAGAAAGCTTCTGAGGACAAACAAAAACTTACATTTTTGAGAGCATCATTCGCTTTAATCATTAAATGTATTCTCCATCGACTTCTATGGTGGAGATATTTCAGTCTACAAGATTTGAGAGAGAACATATGTTAATAGACAAGAAAAGTGAGTCGTAATAGCCAACTAAGATGAAGAGTGAGATTTGTCACAAGATCATAAATGAATTGCTATAAACATCAACAACCAACTTTCTGGAGCAAATTATCTCAATTCCTACTTATACTAGACTAGTTCTGAAAACGTACGCTGCACGTTTGTCTTCTATTATGATCTAAAATTTATATAAGTCTAATATCATGTCTATATAAATATTTATCACATTATATTTTTATAAATATGATAAATCTTGTATTGATTAATATGTTTCTATATAAAGCTTACTTTTGCATCCAAAAATAAATGAAAAGAAGGATTTCAAATATAATCTTCTAGACTAAAATATCTAAATATATGTTTCTCTATACAAATACAAGGGTGACAACTAATTCTTTTCATTTAACTTTTAGTTATTTGTTTGGAAAATAAGATATGTTGAATTATGTAACACTAATTAAAATAATATAGCATCTGATGATATATGACATATCAGGGAACTCTTGCTCTAAATTTAAGAAGTGCACATAAACATTACTAACGTGGATGCAAGAAAAAATTAGGTAATCAACATACTTAGATATGACCATCATTATTATCTATAATAATTTTCTTCCAAAGATTGTAGCTAGCTAGGTATTGAAACAGGAAAAACTAAGCTCTAATAAAATAAGGGGAATAAATTTAATTAAAGAATGATAAATGTAGCACCTTTTCGATGATCAACTTACATAACATAATTAAGTGAAATGACAAAGAAAGGAAAAAGAGAGTTTCCATCTCACTTACCCAAAGTATGTAAATCAGTGAAATCTTGTTGAAATCCTTCAATAATTGCCTAAAAATTAAATATTAAAAGAGAAGTTTTCAAAACATGAAAATGTAGTAGTTACTTATTATGCTTGTTAGAAGGCCATCTTTATAAAAAGATGAATTTCAACCTCCGCAAAGATTTTAAACATCCGTTCCCACCACATTGCAAGCTCCATATGAAGTTTTAGAATGTACACGTACATTTTTCTCCTGTAAAAAAATAAAAGAATATAATGAAAGTGACTAGTGATCAACTAATGTATTTAGAGTGAAATGAAAAGTTTATTTAACAATCATGCATTTTTGCTATATAACCATTGGGTGACCTCTTTGCTACACAAATATAATATTGACTCGGATAGAAATTACCCCAACTCTTCTTTCTCCTTATTCATCATTATTATTGTTGGAGCAATAAGTGAACATTTCTCATAATTAATACTGTGCAACTCTTCATTCACCTTCTTTAATATTATTATTATAGCAATAAGTGAATGTTCATAGGTAATGGGAGAGTAATCTAGATTAGGAAGAAAATCAAAAGCCAAAAATGGATAAAATTAAGAAGCAGGTATATACTGATTAGCATTAGTATAATAATATAATAGTATGATATAATTATTATTTAATATTTAATTTATTAATAGCTTATAACATTTTAATTTAATGTAGGGGTAAAACGGTAATCTAACTTTTTCCTAATATTCTTCTAATTTATAGTAGGGGTAAAATCGTAAATCAACTTTTAACTTTTTTGTTCCCACTTATAGTAATATATGATTTTCTTTTACAATGTCTCAATGCAAATATAAAGAGTTTATCCTGATCTATACCTATTTCCTCGACTTCACGGAAGCAATAGATGCTACACACTGGTCAAAAATATGTAACAAAGAAAAAGAATTTAACCAAAAATGGAAAGATACTAAGGAAATAGAATAACTTACATCTATGGGAGCACCACTCGTGATAATCATTACAGGTTCTCCCAATCAACATTTATGGTGGAAGTATGAGCAATTTTAGGTGTGGATTGAGCAAAAGACACTCCACACTGCTCAACAGGATATAAAAAAAGAAAAGGAAAAAAATTAGCAAAAAAAAGAAGAGTGAAGAAAACAAAAATAAAAAGCTTATGAGGGAAAGGAATAACTTACATCAGTGGGAGCACCATTTGTTTTAATCATCACATGCACTCCCTATTGATAAATATGAAGGGAATTTGAGCAATATTTGGCCAGTATTTCCCCTTGTCAAATTCTAGTACTGGTGTGAGCAATGGGCAGTCATCAATATATAGTTCAGAGAGGGAAGAGGGCATCCCTTTTACTGGAAGGGATTGGAGATTACGGCAATCCTGGATGATCAGCTGAGAGAGGGAGGAGGGCAGTGTTGATTCGGAGAGTGATTGGAGATTATCGCAATCCTTGATGGTCAGCTCAGAGAGGGAGGAGGGCAGTGCTGATTCGGAGAGTGATTGGAGTTCAGGGCAATTCTTGATCGTCAGCTTAGAGAGGGAGGAGGGCAGTGTTGATTCGGAGAGTGATTGGAGATTTTTGCAATTCTCAATGGTCAGCTTAGAGAGGGAGGAGGGCAGTGCTGATTCGGAGAGTGATTGGAGTTCAGGGCAATTCTCGATCGTCAGCTGAGAGAGGGAGGAGGGCAGTGATGATTCGGAGAGTGATTGGAGATTACGGCAATTGTTGATGTTTAGACGTAGAAGGGAAGTGAGGTGGCAAAGATGTAGTGAATGGAGCTCATCATGGTGATATAAATGTAGCTCAGAAAGAGAGGAGGGAAGCCCACCTTGTTCCAGCAGTGACTGAATTTGAGGTAAATCAGTAATATATAGATATTGAAGAGAGGTGAGGCTTTTGAGAACTTGGCTGCTTAATGTTTTCAGATTGGATACATCAAGTCTTGTAATAGAAGAAGGGAACTCCCAATGTTGGATCTCTTCATCACTGCCATCATGATAGATCGCTAACTCAGTGAGACAGGGGAGTCTCTGTAAACACCACTCCTTTCTGCCGTTCACCAGTTTCTTGCATCTGTAGATCTTAAGGACTTGTAAATTGAAGAGCTCTATTTCTGGCAGACACTTGAGCTTCTCACAACCGCAAATATTCAAAGACATCATCGCAGACTCAACTGCCACCGAAAGTATTTCAAGATTCTTACAACTAAAAATATAGAGACTTTCAGTGGCAGTAGGAATCAAAAACCTAGTAACGTTCTGGCAACTCGAAATAGACAATGTCCGTGCTCTTGGGAGAAACTCATCTATACAATCACAATTTTGCAGTGTCAATTCCTCGAGAAACATGTTACAATAACCAACTGGCTCCTCCAATTTCAATTTCTGACAACCAGATATGGTTATTCTCTTCAAGGAACTGGGCAGTATGCTAAAAGGTAAGGAGGTAAGAGAGTTACAATTATTAATGTATAATTTAACAATCTGCTTCATTCCCTCAAATTGGGATCTAAACAGTTGAGCTTCCTCAAAAAGAGGTGTCTCTGAAATTCTCAATTCTGTCAGACAACAAAGATTTTCAGGCAACTTTCCCATCAACTTCGGACATTTTTTAATTGAAAGGTACTCAAGTATAGGGAACGCCCCACTTCCTAGTACGTGCCACTGCTTCCACTCCGGCATGTCTTTAAATTCAAGCTTCTCAAGAGAGTTAAAAGGCTTTTTGGAGGATGAACTTCCATAGAATTCTTCCGTCACCTCTGTTATTCCATGCATCCCTCTAATGGAAAGGAATTTCAAAGAAGGAAGTTGTCCTAGTGCTGGCAAAGAATCACAGTCCTTGCAGTGGCTAAGAGACAATCGTACAAGCTTAAGAAACAAAGAATCGGCTAACCAATTTGAAATTTTTGTCCCTCTATATCCGGTGATTTGCAGTTGTTTAATATTTGTGTGTGGGTGTAGCTCATCAAGTATCTCTCTTTCAGTTTGAGAATCGTCGGCGGCAGTACTACTTTCACTCCACTTCAATAATAACTCGTCAACATTTTGCCTTGAGAGCTTCCTTTTTATCAACCACATTTTGCAACTCTAAAACTGATAGAGATCCATACAAGTTATGTACTTCACCCAAATCTTCCATTCTCCAACCACCGCTACCACCTACAAGAAACTTGGCTCCCACTAGGACTTGGAGGCTTTTCAACTTGCTCAGATGTAGCAGCATATTCAAGGAATAAGTGTTGGTTATGTCGAGGTGACACAAGTTGATCAACTTCTCCATCTTCAGCGGTAGCTCCCCAAGATATTGACAAGATGACAGGAGAAGTGTTTCCAAGTTATACAATGCAAAAATAGAATCTGGCAACTCTATAATATGTGTCCGAGAAAGGTCCAAAAATCTGAGGAGATTTAATTTGATAAACAAGTCATTTGGCAACTCATTAATCGCATAACCTGACAATGATATGGCCCTTAAGGATGTCAGTCTTGGCAGTATGTTATGCAACACCCTCTTGCTTAGCTCAGATGAGTAACCGACAGCGATTGGAAGCAATGTCCTCAGCTGCTCTAATTCGGAGAGTCTTTTCAATTTATCAAAGTCACCTTCTTGTCCCATGGAATAGGACATGTGCCGACTTTGTTCCAACATAGCATGAGATCCTTCGTTCTCTTCCAACCTAATACAAAGTTTTGAAGATGCAGTTTGGGCCAAATCATTGATAAGGTCATGCATTACGAATCTCGGTGATTCCCATTCAGACTCTGGGACCCTCTCAAACAATGATCTTGATCTCAACTCGTCAATGTATTCCTCACCTAAACAAAATTGCTTTACAAGACCATTAGCAATCCACAGGTAAATTACTTGGTCTTTGCAGAATTCATAATCTTTGGGATATATTGCACAAAAAGCAAAACATCGCTTCAAATCTGGAGGAAGATCATTGTAGCTCAACCTCAACTCGGCAATATACCATTCAAACAACGCTGGTCCCATATTTCACTTCTTAAAATGTTTCTCCACTCATCTACCTCTCGATTTGCCGCGTAAAGTACCAAGAATCGTCTTTAGAGCTAAAGGCAACCCTTTGCACTTGACTGCAATTTCTTTCCCAACCTCTTCAAGTTCTGGATGATCTCTATTTTCTAGTGAATGTCGTTTGAATAAAGCCCAAGAGTCATCACTAGACAGAGTCCCCACGGTGATTGCGCAATGATCAGCACACATTGTCTTAGCAACACTCTCCTTACGTGTACTTACAATGATCTTACTTCCCATATCTCCTTGTACAAAAACATTTCTCAGGTTATCCCACTCATTATAGTCATCATTCCACACATCATCAAGGACAACAAGAAACTTCTTTCCCTTCAGGCTTTCCTTCAATTTGACTCCGTAGCCGATCGGATTGCCATCATCCTTCGAGTCAAATGAGCCAAGTCCTTGAAGTAACCCTTTCGTTATTCTCAAAGCATCATATGGCTTAGAAACACAATACCAAGCTCTCAAACCAAAATGGTTCTTCACCTTCTCATCATTGTAAACCACTTTCGCTAGTGTTGTCTTACCCAAGCCGCCAATTCCAACAATAGGAACTACAGTCAGGTTTCCTCCACTTGCATCTTCAGACAATAAACAGTCAATCATATCCTTCTTTTCCTTGTGTAAACCAAAGATACCAGATTCATCAACCAAACAAGTTGTAGTTCTAGTTTCTTGTTTAGTCGAACCAAAATGTTTCTGTAAGCCAAGGTCACTAATTTGCTTTTGCAAATTCTCCAATGTTTCCATGGTGTCTTCCAACTTGTCCTTTATGTTAAGAAAGAAATCATCACTCAAGCACAGGTTGAGATCACTTACTTGCTGGTTGCTTGTTTCTGCAAGATTTTGATGCTGACCTTCCACCTTAAGCCTCAAAGCTTCATAATTGACTTGTTCAATCAAGTTTTCAGCAGAGTCCACAGCATTTCGAAGCTCCTTAAGCCAGTCACTCACAGATGGATTTGATGCTTGCTTATTCTCTGCATCACTTAGCACAATCTGAAGACCACGCAAAGTAGTTTTCAGCTTCTTTAAGAGCTGAACATGGTGCTTATGCTTCTGAAACATGTTGAGAAGATCACCCTCAGGAGCGAGCCTATCAAAGAGAACATTCAAAGATGAAGAGAGAAATGCACTACCAACTGCTAAGCCAATCTCCATTTCTGATATCTGAAAAGCAAAACAAGGAAACACAAAATGATTTTTTTAAGAATTTGCAAACAAGAACTTGTAATCGGGTACAACTATGTTTGCTAGTTCCTATTCATTACCTTCTCAATTGAATAATTGAAGGTACTTGGGGTCGTAGACAGCGGCGGACCCACGCGAATATGTGAGGATGCATGCACATGCATCCGTCAACTTGATTTACTAGTAAATTTTAATAGATTTATTTTGTACAATATTTACTTAATAATTCTACTAAATTAAAATATAAGTAGACAATAGTAATTTCGAACAACTCATCTTTCATAAAAAGAAGAGAAAGACTTTTCACTCAATAAGAAGACAAAGACTTCATCTTTAATTTAATCCTAAATTTCAAAATTTGCTTTTTATTTTTTAAACTTTGTTCTCAAACAAACTATAATACTCAAATTGAGCGGAGTTGGTACATCTAGTGTGCAAACCATGTGCTCTATTCTATATATTGATAGTTAGGTTATTGTAATGTATTGGAAAAGGACTAAAGCATAGGACCAAGACAACACAAGTTGTGTCAAAAGTAAATGATTATAAAACTTAATTGTCATCAATCAATTACCTACCCCTCTTAACTACACAATCAATATGTATAATTGGTACAATCTACAACTGGCATTCATTTGGGGGAGAGGGGTGGGGGTGCTTGATTTTTTCTCATTCCAAAAGTAAGACTTTTCAAACAACAAGAAGACAATGATAAATTGAAACAATTCATTACTTTCTCAATTCAATAATTGAAATAGGGGTGTAGAAAGGGGGGTCTAGGTGGGGAACTCAAAAATAAAAGAGCTTAAAATGATATATTTCTATGCAGCTCATTACAGTGTTAAAAAGGACATACTATATCATAAATATGTTCACTTAACATTTTTTGAAAAGTTCTTTTTAAAAAAAAAAAAATTAAAAAATATCATTCTTGAAAATATTATTATTGAGGAATTTTGAATTTAACATAATTGGTTCCCTTGTTTAAATGACACTTTACATTTTGGTAAATCATCGTACTTTCTTCCTTACATTTTCTATTTACTAAATTTCTACATAGCTCATTTTATTTATAGTGCTAAAAGGGACTATCATATCATGAATATGTTGGTCTGTAACTTATAGATAATAGATTTGAGTCGTGAAAAGTAGATACTAATATTTTTATTAAGTACTTGATGTGCACCTTTTTCTCGAACCATACTAACGTGGAATATTTTGTGCACTAAGCTGTCTTTGCTATATATCAAAGCTCAATGTTTAGTGACAGAGTTCCTTGAAGAAGCACATTAACATTTATAATACCTGTTTTTGGAGATAATAATAGGTGCATATAATTGCTATAGTAATAATGTGTTAGCAGAAGGTACAAACGTTTAATATTTTAACTCGGTAGGATTATTAAGTAAAGATTCAACAAAATAAATTGTTCAAACTTATATACTTCTTCGATTTTGATTTAAGTGTCTTACTTTTCTTTTTAATATGTCTCAAAAAGAGTATTTCTTTCAACATTTAATAAGTTTTTCATTTCCTCCATTTCACCTTGTAAGTGACCACAAAATTTGAAAAACTACACAATTCTAATTTAATTTTAAATTTCAAAAGTCTCTTTTTCTATTCTATATTTGTTTTTGGGTTATTATAATGTAGTGGAAAAGGACTAAAGCATGGGACCAAGACATAACAAGTTGTGGTGGGAGTGCATTGGTGGAAGTGTTTCACCCTTAACCAGAGGTCTCGGATTCGATCTCTGAGCATGGAGAAAATTCTGTTGGGAGTGCCACCCCTGAATGGGCCCTGTAGTGCACGATCCGGATTTAGTCAGAGCTCCAATGTGGGCTCCGAACACCGAGTATTGAGTCAGAACTTTGTGATTTAGAACAAATATGTCTCTCAATAAAAGATGATACATATATACCTATATCGCTTAACAAATAATGCATATTGACCATTTTTGTTAACATATCTATATGTATTGAGTTTCTATTTAAAAAATGTCACATGATTTAAGAAAATTATTTCACCCCATATTTACACATCTAGACTCGATCCAAATGAAAAAAAAATAAAATTCCTTATCTACTCAATCATAAAATGGATTTGGATCTAAGTCTAAATAGAAGAAGGATTGATTTTTTTTAAAAATTATGTAGGATGTGGGTGGGTAAAAAATTGATGAGGTAATGATTTTAAGTCATGTGACATCTGTGAAATTTAAAAATCAGTTTCAAGATATTTTTAAATTCAGTCTGTTAGCGAAAAGGGTAGATATATACATTATTTGTTAGACGATAAGGGTATTTATGTATAATTTGTTAGACGACAAAGGTATATATTCTCTATTTTTTAAATGAGGAATATGTTTGTTCTAAATCACAAAATTGAAGAGTATATTTTCCCTTTGCCCTAGAAATTTGTTTTTCTCTTTTCATATTTTTTTCTTAATTAATGATTTAGAGACATTAATGTTACCTACAAAGTCAAGACAACTCTCGTAAGTCTTCTCCAAAATATTATCATCAAGGTCTCTATCTAGGTCCATGTATAACATTGTCTCAATAATATATTCAAACAAAGATACACTTGTCTTCATATTAATTTATTTTTAAAGTATTTATTAAATAAGCCATTTTTTAATAATATGGATTAATATAAAGAGGGATAAATTTGTCAAATTATAATGAATTTATGCTTATTTAAATAAGTTTAGGCATAATATCGTAAATCATAAAGTAGGTGAGTGTTATAGAGCGAAACCTCGAGGAAGGTCTTTGAAATTATTCCATAAAAGAAATATATTTTCTTTTTTGAGGTGATACTTTTCAATGAAGTTCAAATTAATCTAATTTCAAAAAAAAAATTACGAACATCAAATTTATAAAATAAAAAATAAATAATAATTATGTGCTTCTTATTATAAGGTACAATATATAGATATTATGGTTCGAGTTGAAATTTATTGTTAATATTTTTGTTCAACTTTATATAATTCATTCTAAATTCACCTTTAACGATAAGTAAGGACAATCCATAACCTATTTGAGTCATAAGAGATAAAATTAACATAAATAAGTCATATTTTTAGGATGTAACTAAAATTTACTCAGTGTAGTTTCTTTTTTCGTTTTATCAAAAAATTTAAACGGTGCGCCTAAGTTTTAACATAAAATGGAAATTTTTCTTACCCTTTATAAAACAGAACTTTATCTGTCACTTTATAAAGTGGAGTTTTTCTTACAATTTATAAAGTGTAATTTTTTCTTCCACTTAATAAAAAAAAATTACTCTTTTCACTTTCCTTTTCACTTTTTCCTCAGATTTCATAACCATGCACTGATCCCCAATCTAACAACCCAACAGTCGACACCACATTAAAAATCCGAAGGTTTTCTTTTGAAGATTCTCGAAAGATTGAAGGTTCATAGCACAATCTGACAACCCAACAATCTACCCCACAATTTTTTTAAAACTAGAAATTTATTTCTTTTCATCTGTTATTCATTGATAAAAGATTAATATACAAATTAGTGGAAGATTTGAATGATATTATTGATGTTCTAGTTTATTCAAAATTTCGTTTATATATAGTTAAAATCATAAACAAGATTTTTCTCTTAGAATAAGTGCTAAGATAAACATTGAAGATTGCTTTTTTCTTTATTTTTCTTTTTAGATTAGTGCTTATAAGATGAATCTTATTTTATCATTTTTTTAATGAAGGAAAAAAAGAGTTCTCAAAGAAACTTTTAAACATATACATATACACACATTAATTATGTGTGTTGTGCCTATTCATAATCCTCTTAGACAAATTATATATTAAATTTAGAATATTCATTCTTGTCAAATAAAAATGAAACATGAAATGAGAAGTAAAAAGATCAGAAAAATTAGGAAGTGAAGAAACTATAAACAGAAAGAGAAAAATACTACGACTAAAATTTCAAACATATCCAATAAGCATAAGGGATTTTACTTTAGTATTCTCTTTGCCATTTATTTAGATTAAAACTATGTACTTAGTTGTATTTCCATAATTTAGAAACTAAAAAATTTCAATATTTTTTTAATGAAGATTTTGAGTTATTTAGTTTTTTTATGAAGAAAAACTTTCACTTTATAAAGTTTAAGAACAACTTCTGTTTTGTGTTATAATTTAAACATTAACAAATTAACGTATGCCATTCAAATTTTTCATAGAACGAAAAAAAGAAAAAGTTACACTAAACCTATTTTAGTTATATCCTAAAAATATAATTTATTTGTATCAATTTTATCTTTTTATGACTCAAATAGATTCTTGACTCGGGATTTCTCGTTAGAGTGACACAAAATCAATGTATGGGTAATTTTTATATGCCCCTTGTTTTATTTTACCCAAAACATCAACTAGAACAAGGTCCAAAAGAACTCTCTAAACTTCTAGAAAACTCATTTTCAAAAGCATTGACTTATGATCAACCATGGGTCGGAAGTTTAAGAGATAATGCCAGTATTCATTGTGATGACACTGGAGCTGAGTTCTTTGAAGTTGAAGTTAATGGCCCAATGGATCAAGTCGTTCATCACCCAGACTTGACATTTCCTCCAGGGTTATCCTGGAAGAATGTTTCTCATGCAAATGATGGTGGCCGATTGAGCGTAGCTCAGCTTAGCCACTTTGACTGTGGAGGAATGGCAATAAGTGTGTGTATGTCACATAAGGTGGGTGATGCACGTAGTACCTTTTCCTTTTTGAAGGATTGGGCTACAATAACTCAACAATATCCAAATGGTGAATTATGATGTCCTTCGTATTATGTTCAGGATTCATTAATGCCATCTCTACCCGATGGCCCACTAAAGTTCCCCGTTGTGGTTGAGCCAAATGCAGAAGAAAGTGTCGAATTTGAAAAGAGATGTCTTTTATCTGAATCCAATAGAAGAGCTCTCAAAGCATTGATAGTTGATGATCCATCATCAATAGTGCAAAATCCAACAACTACTGAGGTTGTTAGTGCAATTGTTTACAAATGTGCAGCAATTGCCGGTGCAAACCTATCAAATGGTAATGATTCTTCATCTCAAATGGTTTTAGTAGCCGATTTACGAAAAACAATTCCACCTTCAATAAAATCAACATCCACAATCGGGAACATTTTCACCGCCTTCTCTACACCAATATATAACCTAGAAGACCAGAGGCTACCAAAATTAGTAGCTGATATAAGAAAGTCTAAACACGAGCTTTCCACCAAAGACAATTTCAAAGAAAACACATGGGTATCAGAGATGCTTGAATACGTAAATAAAATAATACAGCAACAGAGGATGACCAGTCGTATCGTCAGAAGAGTTCATGTCACGATGTGTATCGATGTAGTAGTGTATGTAACATTCCATTCTAAGATTTGGATTTTGGATGGGGGAGACCTACAAGAGCAAGCATAGCAAGTACACCATTTAGCAATATGATTTATTTGATGAATACACAAGATCAAAATAGAGG
Organism: Solanum commersonii; assembly: GCA_029007595.1. Taxonomy (NCBI): domain Eukaryota; kingdom Viridiplantae; phylum Streptophyta; class Magnoliopsida; order Solanales; family Solanaceae; genus Solanum; species Solanum commersonii. The sequence goes on from JAJTWQ010000298.1 coordinate 193,106, forward strand.
AATTGAAGTGTTTATTAACTTGAATCAACAACAAATGTCCATTTTTGAACAAGACAAGGAATTTATACAATTTTGTCACGCCTTGAGCCTACATCCTGGGCGGGACCGGCACTCGGAGACCATTGCTGGCCCCAAGCGAACCCTTGGCCTGGCTTTCTTAACTCAGCGGAAACCTAACCCAATAGAATGACTCAATGCAAATGTAAGGTTACAAAATAACTTAACTTATAAAATCTGGCCACAAAGGCAACTCGAATCTCAAAATAGAATATTTACATATATACATAGATGAGAGACTTAAAACTAACTGACTAACTATCTATCAATCCTCTAAAATACTGAGATGGATGTTGGGACAGACCCCGCAACATCCTAATAAAACAAAACTAAGAACACAAAATAATTGAGTCCTCCGGAATGCAAGGAGGCTCACCACTGACTCTGGAGTGCTCAGTTGGATCAACGGCGTACTGGATGCTGATCCTGAGTACCTGCGTCTGCATCATAATAAGATGCAGGCCAACTGACATTAGTACATGGAATGTACGAGTATGCGAGCTAGAAAGCTAAATCACAACTTAAGCTTGAAAGGAATACAAGAAAACACTTACCTTAGCCCTGTATGACTCAATAATAACTGAACTCAATATATATATAAGGCAATAAGACACATGTGATATATATAGCTTTTAAAACATTGTAAACAACTTAGTTCGTTAATGATTAAAGCAATAACAAACTCAACTTTACTTATATAAAAGTAATATAACTTTAGTGGGAGATTCTTTAACCGACAACCACCACTTTGAGCCCTAGTGGTGGTACAACTTTACCTCACGTTGCCCAAAGACCATCCTATACCTGGCAGTGATATAGGAAGCTATCTTTACTAAGTGGATCCACTAGCTTAACTTACGGGATCATCTAAAAAGTATGACCCGTTAAATTCCATGTTGGCCGCATGGTTCTTATGGAGAGTTGAGTTAATATGAACTCGTGTCCCCAACTCGGTGCTCAAGACTACTCCCAAAAATATACTTTAGCTCATAAGTGTTTAAACCACATCTTTCTTTAGTTTGAGATAATTACTCAAAATCTAGCCCAAAGGCTCTCTTGGAATCGATGTTCCTTTCTTACTTAAATGTAAAAACATTTAGAAACTTCTTTGGGAAATACATAGTTCCTTAATAACTTTTGAGAAATGGACTCGACTTTATGCTCTTGACTTGACTTGAAACTTGAGACTCTTCACTTGGCTTGGAATTTTATACTCTTTACTCGACTTGAGACTTGAACCCTAAAAACGAAGTGAAAACGTTCAATAAAGGCTCTTGAACAACTTTGCAAACTTGCTTTAACTTACTTAACTTCTAAGCTTGGCTCTAACTTCACTTGACTTCTATCCTAACTTGCCTTGAATTGGACTATGGATTTAAGGTGTATGATCACATGTTTATGAATGAGTTTGGGATGTTAAGATGTACCTTAGACTATTGGAAACAACTATAAAACATAGGTACTCTACCATGGAACATGTATGAAATAGTGGGAAATGAAAGGTAAAGGGAAGGAGTGGCGTCCTTGGCGCTCTAAGAGGCGCAACCCTCAAACTTCAGAGGGGCCTGCTGGGCGTTCTGCCATGCGCTCTGCCCCAAGGGGAAAGTTCAGCATCCCTTTTTTGGGGTGCGCTGGCTGGCACGACACCCCAGCCCTTTTCCCCAAAAAATCCAACTTTTTTCCCCTTGTTTTTCCAACTCTAAACCCCGTAACTTCAAAGGTTCCAAAGAAGAAACACTTAGAATCATAAAGACCCTTAACATACAATAGATTCAACTCAAAATCACAACCGGAAACATGTCCCAAATCAACAAGGAACTTCAACAACACAATCAACAACATCAACAACATCAACAACATCAACAACACAACCCAACAATTTCAACAACATAACCAATCTTTTCTCGAAAATAAAATGAGTTTGGCGTGTGGGGGAAAGGATCAACCCAACACTATGAACTGACATACCTAATAGGGATCACCCTTGACGATATCCACGACGATCTTTGACGGAAACTTGCTTGATCTCCTCTTTCTTCTCTTCTTCTTCTCTTCACTCAAAACCCTCACTCTCACTCTTTTAAAATGGGACAAACTGATCTAAAAATCAGTCCAACACTTAAATATAACCAAAAGAATTGATTAGGGAAAAGTCCAAAATGCCCTTAAAATTTCCTCACGGATTTCCCTGCCACTGCCCAACTTCCAAAGGGCATAACTCACTCATACGAACTCGGAATGGAGTAAAATCGGTGGCGTTGGAAAGATCATTCCACGAGCTTCGTAAACATAACTGGAACTACACCTAAATCATCCTGAGCTAGGATTTATGACTGTTCAAAGTTGGCCAAAAACTCATTTTTTTTCCATACTTAACCAAATTTCCAGATTTTTAAAATTCTTTCCAAAAATGAAAATTTCCAATTTTTTTAAGCTTCTTCGAAGTTATTTCAAATTGTCGGATGTTACAAATTTGCTAGTCTTGTTGGTGATAATCATGTTCATGAGGACAAAGAGAAATTATATTGCATGGAAGCTTTCTAAATTATTCTTACATGTCCATTCATGTGACAAGGAGCTTATAATTCAACAAGGTTATAAATTTGTATTAGCTGTATGTTCTAAATTTCTATTTTATGGTATGTTGTTTATTTCGTGTAAAACCTCTTTGAATATATCTACCATGAAAATATAAATAATTTAAATGTCGAGTTGTTTTTGGGAAAAAAATTGTTCACATGAACTTTAGTCATATCTGTCTTATATTTCTTTAAAATTTTAAAATGTCATTCATTTGTTCACGAAGTACACAAAAATATTTCTTGAATGACGAAGTTCATATAAGATTTTTAAAACTTCGGACCCATATCTAAAAGTAGTAAATTTACAAATTCTTATACAATATAATTTAAATGATGTACAAAAATCAACTACCTATCACCCTCTTTAATAACCTATAAAGTGAAACAACAATGACAAAACAATTTATACTGTTATAAACTATATAATATGTCTGTCAAGCCTTATACTAATAACAATTCTTGTATCTTAAAAAAGATTTTTTTTTTAATTAACTCGTCAGATTCGTAATATATATATATATATATATATATATATATATATATATATATTATATTTGTCTTCTATTTTAAATTTAGGTGAACACTATTTGTTTAGTCTTTCAAGAAAAAGAAGAGTGACTAGGTGACGTTTGTCATAAAAACACATTTGTCTATAAAAAATTTAAAAAATTCAAAAACAACAAGAAAAATTAAACAAAAAACAACTCTAATTTACTTCATGGTCAAACAGAATTTCAATTTACAAATAACAACTTTCACTTGTAAAACAATTTTTTTTTCTAGAAACAAAATGAAACATAGCCCAACGCCACCAAATAATGGGATCAATTTTCAAATTGAAGTTCACCCACAAAAGAAACATTATAAGACAAAATGGACCATAAAGTTTTAGAAATATCCCCAAACACCCTTTATCTTTTATTCTTTCTCCCTTTTCTTACTTACAAAATTTCCCCATCGTCTTCAAAATTCGATTCAGGCATCCAAATCTCCTTCAAATTCAGAGCAATTTTCAGTAAAAAAATCAAAATCTGGGCTGCAATGAAACGCTATATGAACTCATTTTCCTGTATATTATTGTGTTGCATCTTTTTGTTGAGTTCGATATACATCGCTAAAGCTGAAGTTATTACCCTTACATGCGATACGTTTAATGATAAGGTAAATAAAACTTATTTTTGTTGATTTTAAGTTGCTCACACTCTTACAAAAATATTGTCGCACCCATGTCGGTTTTCACTGCCCTTGAGCAAGGGTGTTACCACGTAAAATCCTTGTGTAGATTTTACTTTTAGTTATTTACTTTTTGCATTTATTTCAGTTACTGTTCTTGCTAAGTCAAGGAACCTGGTCCGTTGACATATAGTGGACGCGTACAATCCATCAATAGTTTTGTCTAACCAATTGCGTCCAGCAATTCATAATTGTGTTGTCTTTTGCCTTTTGTGTTGGTATCCAGAGTAAAAAGAACATTGTAGCATCCTAGGCATATACTGTTAAATTTGACAAGATTCAAAGATGAATTAATGTGAAGATTTGATAGTTAGGAAGATAATTCTTCATTGGTACAAAAGTCAAGATAGCACCTTTTGTAGGTGAAATTTAGGTGAACCATAAAATGGTTTCACAAGGTAAATCTTGACATTTTGACACATTGTGATGTCACGAATGACATCAATAGGAAGAATTCACTCCTATAAATAGGTAGTTCCTAATTCATTTATAACACACCTCTCACTCGCCTTCTCATCTTCAAAGGCATTTGATCTTCTTTCTCTCTTGTAGTATTTCACTTGTACTCTTTTTGGAGTGAAATAAATATTGGTTGGTTGTGTCGAGGAGTAGGCAAAAGAAAACAAATTTGCCGAACCTCGTTAATTCCTGGTGTTCTTTTTATTGTTGTCTCATTTATTATTTATTAGCTACCTTTAGATATAGCAGTTGTGATTTCATCCCTCTCTATATATTCGGCTTCCGCAACATATATAACATCGACAAAACAAAATGCAAGTAAGATATTGATTGTTGGTATAAAAAGAAGTGACATTAGACCCAAGTGATGCATTTTAAAGTCGTGGGAGCCTAGGACCCACATTCAACAATACAAGCTATTACATACATAGTTCAACAACTTTCGCGACTTGAACAGAGAAACCTTCAAAACTTTTCACTTCCCAAATGTTCACCGAGTCTTGTCAAAATCCTAATGATGAAAAAGTAATATCTTTTCTTATAATCTATGACCATAATGTACAATATGTCTCTTGTGTGTTACATTAAACAACTTTTTTCTCATGTATCTTTGGGTTCCACTAGAGTTGTATGTTCCATTTGCAGCAAGCCATGCTTCATCTCAAGGAAGTCATAGTTGACGGCTGTACGACTTGGAAATCACAACCTTGTTACTGAAAGCAATTAAAAAGAAATTTTAGAACTCTAATCCAATCCCCGTGTTACAATTACAGACCACACCTGTCTATATTTATAGTTCTATTTGACTACAGAAAGTATTTTCTAAGCTTACTGCCAAGTGAAGAAGTATCAAATTCAATATTTGGCTCACAAGCAATTTTTTATGCTGAAGAAGCAAGAAGAACAAAGCAATGTGAAGGGAGTCAAGCTGCCAATTCATCTCTGATACATCTATTCGCTTATTAGCCTTAGATTCATCTCTGATGCAAATCGATTGCATTTTTCTGACCATTCATGATTTTAGTTGAATGAAGTTTAAGAAAAGCAAAGACAAGATCGAACAACTCCTACAACAACAATTGATCGACAACCAAATCAAGTTAATAGACAAGCAAAGGAGAATTCCACAAAATTAATTGTCAAGTTATCTGGACAGTAAATTGCAACAAAGAGTAGTAAGTAAGATGGAATCATATTTTGAACATGCATGGTTGCACAAGCTACATATGATATCTTTCGCAATTGAGATGTGAAATTAAAACGCGATAAGAGTATAAGTCAATAAACAATGAGAAACCAATCCAATACCTGATATCCAAGAAATATGCAATTATATATATAACGCACAACAAGTTGTTGCAAGTCTGTAACATCTAATTGACTCGTGACAGACTTTATCCCTGTAATAAGATAAAATGTAAAAAATGTGTAAATGAAGCATCACAATTAGGAGCTACAAGAAACATTTATAAATAGGGAAAATGGAGATTAATACCTCGGGCAAAGTTCTCAATGGTGATCTATATGAAAATTAATACCATCAAAATTTTCAATCTTTATCGCAACTTAGCAAACACTTCATGAAGGCAATTATATCCAAATAGCCTTCAACCAATCTAATGCTATTTCTTGAACACCTCCAAAAAAAACAACATAAGCAAATTCCACAAGAAAGAGCTAACAAAAAGAAACCTACAAGTATATTTCCTTTTATTGCAAATGAATAATCAAAATGTTTCACTACTTCTCCAATCAAATTCACTATTTTCAACTTCAATTTGAAGAGAGAACTAATAGAATACCTTGATTTTACTGCATATTAAAAAAACACATAAATATGAATACTTAATTAAGAAAACTCATATTAAATGAGTCTCATTTTGCAAACGAAAACTCCAAGTGTTTGCACTTGACATTAAAACATTTTCTTCTGCAAGTTTCAACAAATGAATTAGAGATTTACATTATAAATACATTAAAAAACTAAAACTAACATAGCAATTATCTTTTAAATATTTTTTTGTCAGATCATTAAAATGGTTTAAATAGATATTTTTTTATTTCTTAAAATTTTGATATTAAATAAAAATTTCATATTCCCAAATTTTAATGAAAAAAATCAATTAAATAAATTGATTGACTTTGCAAGTTAAACTTTCATATTTGAGTGATTTTATGGTTAAAAATCAAAGTTGAGTAATTTTCTAATTAAAAAAACTCATAGTTGAGTGATTTTTGGGTTAAAAAATAAAGTAGAGTAGCTTGAGAAAAATTTCATTGTTAAGTGACCATTTGAGATATTATCTCTTCAACTTAGTATAGTATGTTTCACGAAAATGAATACAAATTAGGCCGGACACAATACTGTAGCAGCAAAACAATTGCAACAGAAAAAATTCAGGTATAGATTGGGTGTGTTGTTGTTGTAAAAAATTCAGGTTTAGATTTTAAGGAAAAAATAGAAAGTAATTACAATAAAGATAAATTTAAAGCTCAAATCAGAAGCGATTTCCCACTTTAAGTATCTGAATACCCAGTGGAAAATTAATACAAAGTAAACATCATGGTAACTAAAACACGAATAAATCATTATTTTGTTATCTAACCTTGAAGTCATCCCGAGCAGGATATACTTCCTTGACTTTCCACTAGCTTTGAGTGTCACTCGAGGTTGAGTAATAGACATAATTTGAAGGAAACTTCATAATCTCCGAAGTTCTCTAAATATCAAAACCAAAATCAATGTGGTACAACATGACGTAAAGAATGGAAGTAGATATTCAAAGTAGTTTTCAATTTCTTTAAATGTAACTCATATCAAGGTCTTGGCTACCTGATTGAGAAAGTGAGGTTGCATTTATTGGACCCTTTTATATATCTATATAGAAGACAAAAAAAAATGCGGAACAACTGTCATGATGGCGAATAATGTTCCAGTCTGCAAGATTTGAGAGAGAACATAAGTTAATACACATACAAGAAAAGAGAGTGTTAAGATGAAGCGTGAGATTTGTCACAGGAACATCTGAATTGCTATTGTAATGAATTTCCGTAGGAGATAAACATCCCGTTGACATATTAAGCAATCAATTTTCTGGAGCAAATTATTTCCTCGACATCACAAAAGAAAATAGATGCTACACAAAGAAAAGGAATTAAGAAACAAGCAAAGAGAATTAACCAAAGATCAAAAGATAGTAAGTAATTAAATAGAATAACATACATATTTGTCGAAGCACCACTCATTTTAATCATTATAGGTTCTCCGAATCGTGAAAATATGAGCAAATTTTGGCCAGGAGCAATAGACTCTCCATACTGCTCAACAAGATTTAAAAAGGGAAAAGAATTACCAAAAAAGCAAAGGGAAGTAATCGAAAATAAAAAGCTTTTGAGGGAATAGAATAACATACATTTGTTTTAATCAGCACAGGTATTTCCAATCAATATTTATGATGGGAATTTGAGCAATATTTGGCCAGTATTCCCCCTTGTTAAATTCTAGTAGTGGTGTGAGCAATGGGCAATCGGAAATAAATAGTTTAGAGTGGGAAGAAGGCATCCCTTTTACTGGAAGTGATTGGAGATTAGGGCAATACCAGATATACAGCTCAGAGAGGGAGGAGGGGAGTACTGATTCGGAAAGTGATTGGAGATTAGGGCAACACTCGATGGTCAACTTAGAGAGGGAGGAGGGCATTGCTGATTCAGAGAGTGATTGGAGATTAGGGCAATTGTTGATTTTCAGACGTAGAAGGGAAGTGAGGTGGCAAAGATGTAGTGAATGGAGCTCATCATGGAATTCTAAATGTAGCTCAGAAAGAGAGGAGGGAAGCCGGCCTTCTTCCAACAGTGACTGAATTTGAGGTAAATCACGAATAGATAGATGTTCAAGAGAGGTGAGGCTTTTGAGAACTTGGCTGCTTAATGTTTTCAGATTTTCTATTCTAAGACTTGTAATAGAGGAAGGCAACTCCCAATTCTCACCAGCAAGAATCTCTTCGTCACTGCCATCACGTCTGATGTGTAACTCTCTGAGTCTCTGCAAACGCCACTCCTTACGTCCATTCACCAGTTTTGTGCATGAACAGATCTCAAGTTTTTGTAAATTGAAGGGCAATCCTCCTTCAGGAAAGGACTCTATTTCTAGATGATGTAGATGCAGTATATTAAGAGATGGAAGGAGTTCCTGCATATGATCTGGCAGCGTCTTCAGCTTCCAACAGCCATCAATACCCAAATACGTCATCGCAGACTCATGGGTTCCAACTGCCACCGAAAGTATTTCAAGATTCTCACAATTCCAAATATAGAGACTTTCAGTTGCAGTAGGAATCAAAATCCTAGTAAGGTTCTGGCAACGCTGTACCCTCAAACCACGTGCTGTTGGGAGCAACTCAGGTGATATATCATCTATACAATCACAGTCTAGCAGTGTCAATTCCTCGAGAAACATGTTACAATGACCAACTGGCTCCTCCAATTTCAATCTCTGACAATGAGATATCTCTATTGTCTTCAAGGAACCGGGCAATATGCTAATAGGTAAGGAGGTAAGAGAATTACAATCACGAATATATAATTCAACAATCTGCTTCATTCCCTCAAATTGGGATCTAAACAGAGGATAATCAAAAACATAAAATATTCGTACACTTGTAAGTTGGATAGGTGTCTCTAAATTGAGTTGAGGACATTCTGACATACTCAATTCTGTCAGAGAAGAAAGATTTTCAGGCAACTTCCCCATCAACTTCCGACATTTATGAATTGAAAGCTTCTCAAGTAGGGGGAACTCGCCACTTCCTCGTATGTGCCATTGCTTCCACTCCGGCATTTCTTCAAATTCAAGCTTCTCAAGAGACTTAAAAGGCTTTTTGGAGGATGGACTGCCGTAGAATTCTTCCGTCACCTCTGTTATTCCAAGCATCCCTCTAATGGAAAGGAATTTCAAACAAGGGAGTTGTCCTAGTGCTGGCAAGGAATAACAGTCCTTGAAGTTGCTAAGAGACAATTCTACTAGCTTAAGAAACAAATAATCACCTAGCCAATTTGGAAAATTCGTCCCTCTATATCCAGTGATTTCAACTTCTTTTATGTCTCTTTCAGTTTGTGAATTGTCAGCAGTACTGCTTTCACTCCACTTTAAAGATAACTTGTCAACATGATTCTTCTCCCTCATCTTTGCCTTCACAGCTTCCCTTTTATCAATCACATTTTGCAACTCTAAAACTGATAGAGATCCATGCAAGTTCTCTACTTCACCCAAATCTTCCATTCTCAAACCACCGCTACCACCTATAAGAAACTAGGAGAAGTGTCTCCAAGTTATACAATGCACAAATGGAATCCGGCAACCTTTGAATCTTTGTCCGAGAAATATCCAAAAATCTGAGGAGCTTTAATTCGATAAACAAGGCATCTGGAAACTCGCTAATCGAGTAATGAGACAATGATAATGCTCTTAAGGATGTTAGGCTTGGCAGTATGTTATGCAACACCCTCTTGCTTAGAGGGTGATAACAATTCTTGAGATGATCAATACATGTCGGAAGCAATGTCCTCAACCGCTCTAATTTGTAGAGGGGTGTCAATTCCTCAAAGTCACCATATCCCATTGAATATGATAAGTGTCGACCTTTTACCAACACATGAGATCCTTGGCTCTCTTTCAACCTGATACAAAGTTTTGAAGATGCAATTTGGGCTAAATCATTGACAAGGTCATGCATTAAGAATAAATCTCTGTAGTTCCTTTGAAGTTTTTGGGACCCTCTCGAATAATGATCTTGATGTCAACTCGAAAAAGTATTTGTTGCCTGAATCTTGAAATATTTCATCCTCCTGTGGTACGAGACCATTGGCAATCCATAGATGAATAATTTCTTCTTTCCTAAATGGATAATCTTTAGGAAATATTGCGCAATAAACGCTGGTAATATGTCATTGTCTAGCAGCTCCCATATTTCACTTCTCAAAATACGTTTCCACCCTTCAACCTCTGATTTGGAGCGTAACATGCCAGTGAGCGTCTTCAGAGCTAAGGGAAGTCCTATGCACTTGGCTGAACTTTGTTTTCCAACCTCTTCAAGTTCCGGATGTCCCATAGGATCCATGTTTACAAATGCATGTTTTTTAAATAGCAACCAAGAGACTTCAATAGACAAATTGTCCATGCTAATTTTCTCATGTCTCATCATCAAGCCAACACTCTCTTTACGTGTCGTCACAAGGATCTTACTTCCTGTATCTCCTTGTACAGAAACATTTCTCAAGTCATCCCACTCGTTGTAGTTGTCATTCCACACATCATCCAGAACAATAAGAAACTTCTTTCCCTTCAGGCTTTCCTTTAATTTGACTTGTAGCTGATTAAGATTGTTGTCATCCTTTAAGTCAAATGAGCCAATTTCTTGAAGTAAACCTTTCGTTATTCTGAAAGCATCGTATGCCTCGAAACACAATACCAAGCTTTCAAACCAAAATGGTCCTTCACCTTCTCATTATTGTAAACAACTTTAGCAAGTGTTGTCTTACCCGCGCCGCCCATTCCAACAATAGGAACTACGACCAGATCTTTCCATTTGCATCTTTAGACAATAAACGGTCAATCAAATCCTCTATTTCCTTGTGCCTACCAAATATATCAGAATCATCAACTAAAGAAGTTGAAGGTGTTCTAGTCTCTTGTTTAGTCTAACCAAAATGCTCCTTTAAGCCAAGGCCAACAATTTGCTCTTGCAATTCCTTCAATGTTTTGATAGTGTCTTCCAACTTCTCTTTTATGTTAAGAAAGAAATCATCACTCAAGCACAGGTTGAGGTCACTTACTTGCTGGTTGCTCGTTTTTGCAAGATTTTGATGCCGACCTTCCACCTTAAGCCTCAAAGCTTCATAATTGACTTGTTCCATTAAGTTTTCAACACCGTCCACAGCATCTCGAATCTCATTAAGCCAGTGATTCACAAATTGATTTGATGCCTGATTATACTCTGCATCACTTAGCAGAGCTTGAAGGCCAGGCAAAGTCATTCTCAGCTTCTTTTAAGAGCCGAACATCATTCTTAGGCTTCTGAAACATCTTGAGCAGCTCACCCTGAGGTGCAAGTCTATCAAAGAGAACATTCAAAGCTGAAGATGTGAAAAAGTTAAAGTTGATTTTTTGGGAATATGATAGATTGTTCTACTAATGTTTCTAGAATAGTGTAGGATAATTATCTTAAAAAAATATCTAGATATCTAGAAGATAATGTTACTAGATTTTTCTTGTAGATGTTTAAGAGAAATTAGATATTTGTAGAGAATCATAGAATTGTCTAGATTTTGTAGTATCTAGAACCATCCATAGGTTAGTATAAATATGGGATGGTATTGGACATTTGTAACCAACCCAAGTAAAACCCAAGAACAACTCAAATAAAAGAATCTTCTGCTAACGATCTTGTTAACGATCTTGGGCTAGCAGAAGGTTCTCGAATTATACTTTTCTTCTGCTATTCTCTACATGGTATCAGATCCATAGCCGTGGATTGGCTTGTGGGTGTTATTTCAAGATTGGGTTGGTGGTAGATTCAATTGGTTTGTCTATATGGATTTTAGCAATCGTGTTTTGTTGAATCAGTCCAATTACATGAAAGACATGTATGGAATCATACCTTGTGGGAGAGGATTTGTGGGATGTTGTTAATGGAAATGACACAAGTCCTCCTACTAACGGACCGGAAAATAGTAGCATATACAAGAAGTGGAAGAAGGTTAATGCGAAGGCAGAGTTCATTCTGAAGAGGACAATCTCCTCCAGCTTATTTGATCACATTATAAAGTGTAAATCAGCTCATGAAATATGGAGGACCCTCGATTGCTTGTTCAATAAGAAAATGAAGCTGGATGCAGATGTTGGAGAATGAATTATCTAACACCACTCAAGGTAATCTTTCTATCTCCGAGTATTTTTTTAAAGATTAAGAACCTATGTTCTGAGATATGTTTATTGAATCCGGAGGAGCCTATTTCTGAAGCACGAATAAGAAGAATCGTCATTCGTGGGTTGAAACATGAATATATTCCATTTGTGACGTCGATTCAAGGATGGGCTCAACAACCATCCTTGGAGGATTTTGAAAATTTGTTATCGTCACATGAAATACTGGCCAAGCAGTTGGCTAGTGTATTTGTCAAAGAAGGAGAAGAAAATGCTTTTGTAGCCAACAAGAGGAATTTTAAAGGAAAAATAAGAGATGTGCCACACTCTCGATCCTCAGGTGGTTCACGCTCACCTGGAGAGAAGGAAGAGTCTTCTAACTATTATGGTAAGAAGCCTCTCAGATGTTATCGTTGTGGCGAAGTAGGGAACATAAAAAGATATTGCCGAGCCAAGGAGAGCAATATGGCTCAAAAGGTTGCTGAAGAAGAAGAAGAGTGGGGAAAGTGTTTAGTAGCTGAAGCTCGAGCAATAGATGCTATGGTTTCTCTCAACCTTGAAAGAGATTGGATCGAGGATTCATAATATAATGCAATCGATCACGTGGAGAAGCAAGACACTGATGTCATTGATATGAAGCAATAAAATCTAGAAGATATTTATACTAGTGATATGGTAGCTTCTATCGAAGAAATTAAGGAAGTAAATTTTGAACAAGCAGTGCCTGGGCTATATACATTGATGGTAACCTTTATGGAGAAGGTATGAAAAGAAAGATGTATGGGAAGTTGAAGTCTCTGATCAATTGTCAGCCAAATCGAGGTCAGTAACTGACTTAGATAAAAAAATTGGAAACAAATGGAGAAAATGATGACCAAATAGATGAAGAAGTTGATTTTGAAGTTTCAAAGAGAAACGATATGATTTTTGAAAGCTTTGAAGCTTCCAAAAAATCTATCGAGAAGATGATAAGAGAATATGACAGAGGATCTTATGTTGGTGTTAAGACTTCACGAGAAATTTGTAGTGCTTCTCTGGATAATATAATTGTTGAGAAGTTAAGAGAAAGGGGGAGTTTGAGAACTCAACAAAGCGATAATCTACATGGATCAATTGACAATGAAAAATCTTTATCATTTGGAGAAGGAAGAGGAGTCCGGAAGAAACTGTTGAGATCTTCACCAAGACATCGCGCAAAGCTTCGTTTGAGTTCTTTTGCGACAAGTGTGGGATAGTTTTCAAAAAAATCACTTTAAGGGGGAATGTGAAAAAGTTAAAGTTGATTTTTTGGGAATATGATAGATTGTTCTACTAATGTTTCTAGAATAGTGTAGGATAATTATCTTATAAAAATATCTAGATATCTAGAAGATAATGTTACTAGATTTTTCTTGTAGATATTTTAGAGAAATTAGATATTTGTAGAGAATCATAGAATTGTCTAGATTTTGTAGTATCTAGAACCATCCATAGGTTAGTATAAATATGGGATGGTATTGGACATTTGTAACCAACCCAAGTAAAACCCAAGAACAACTCAAATAAAAGATTCTTCTTTCTTAATCAAGTTCTCCTTTCTAGCTTCCTCTTCTTTAGTTGAATCTTCCGCTCTTAATTTGTTGGGGTTATTTGCCCTGATTTTTTACCATAAATAATTTTTCCTTTTAGGAAAAGGTTGTAATATTTTGACTAGTCCTTTTCTTGTAGGAAAGGTTTAGGACTCTATAAATATAGGCTTGTTCCTTCTAACTTAATTAGCATTCACAATGTAGTCTTAAGGGCTTTGAGAGTTTTGGTTAGGGGGAGAATTTGTGGGACACAAGCTTGATACGTTATCACTTGTGTGAACCTATCATGTATTCCGAGGGAATTGGTTGAGGTTGTTTCTCTCTATATTTTGTACTCTCATATTTATAGTGGATTTCTCATCTCTTTCGTGGACGTACGTCGATTGACCGAACCACGTTAAATCTGTCTCTTTTGATGTGTTTCTCATTTGTCTTCTTACACGTGGTCTTTCGAGGTTTGCTTTTCTAGCTTCCGCATTACACCTGCTTATTTCGGTCCTAACAAGTGGTATCAGAGCCATGGTTCAATGATGGAACCATGTTAGAGATAGGTGTTCATCTTGGTGGGTGTAGTTTTAGTCGCAACTTTTTTGACAGTAATGAAGATTTTGTTGGAGAAACTGTTTCAGAGAGGTTCTCTCTGTTGAGACGTAGATTTGATGGAGGAGATTATGGAAAAGAGATGCAAGATCCTAAAGATTATGTGAAGAAGGGGGACAAATTTATTTTGTCAGAAATTCAGGCCAAGGGGGAGATTTGTTGGGGTTTATTTGCCCTGATTTCTTACCATAAATAGGTTTTCATTTTAGGAAAAGGTTTTAATATTTTGACTAGTCCTTTTCTTGTAGGAAAGGTTTAGGACTCTATAAATATAGGTTTGTTCCTTCTAACTTAATTAGCATTCACAATGTAATCTTAAGGGCTTTGAGAATTTTGGTTAGGGGGAGAATTTGTAGGACACAAGCTTGATACGTTATCACTTGTGTGAACCTCCCATGTATTCCGAGGGAATTGGTTGAGGTTGTTTCTCTCTATATTTTGTACTCGCATATTTATAGTGGATTGCTCATCTCCTTTGTGGACGTAGGTCGATTGACCGAACCACGTTAAATCTGTCTCTTTTGATGTGTTTCTAGTTTGTCTTCTTACTCGTGGTCTTTCGAGGTTTGCTTTGCTAGCTTCTGCATTATACCTGCTTATTTCGGTCCTAAAAAGTTAACGATCTTGGGCTAGCTGAAGGTTCTCGAATTATACTTTTCTTCTGCTATTCTCTACAAAAGAGATAAATGCACCACCAACTGCTAAGCCAACCTCCATTACTGAAATATGCAAAGCAAAACACAAAATGATTTTAAGAAATTTGAGAAGATGAATGCTTCTATGTTCAATTACTAACAACTTCACTTTACCTGTTGAAGTTAAGAGTAATTTGCAAACAAGAATGATCACTGATTTCTCTCTCTTTTGCTAGTAAATTTTCAAACAAGAAGTTGTAATTGGTAAAACTATGTTTGTTAGTGCCTATTCATTTCTTTCTCAATTGGTGGTTGTAGAAAACGGGGACCATTTAGAGACCAAAGACTTGTATCATTTAATTAAACATCAATACAAGGTTCAGGAGCAGTGGCGGAGCCAGGAAGTTTACAAAGGGTGTCCAGAAATAGCACAACAAAAGCTTTTTTCAAAAAGTAGAACTAGTGAGATTCAAAAATACGAGCACTTCCTCATTCCAAGGAGGTGAAAGCACTAGCCTATAACAACTTGTTATGTTAAGGGTGTCCAAAATATGTTATTTAATCATTTCGAAATGCATTTTACTTGTGTATACGTTATTTTTTTCCGACCAAGGGTGTCCAATCCTAATCACCATATGGCTACGCCATTGTTCAAGAGTGTCAATATTTCAAAAGGTCATCTAGCTTTAAGGAATTATCTTGTAAAGTCATTCAAGATATGTATCCTTGAAAAAATTGTCAACACGCACTGGGCCCACAAGATAGTGCCACGTAGGCCAAAAAGGGGTAGAAAATTATTTATAAAATAAGTTCAGGGGGGTAATAGGACCTTAGTATAGTATAAGTGTGTCTTTGAGATTTCGGGCATAGGTTTGGGGGTACTTATGCGTTTTCCCTAACAATAACAAATTAAATGTGACAAAGAAAAATGATTTCATTATCGTCATTATTTGTTGTCATAAGGTCCCTCAATAAAGTGTCGGTTATTAGCACAAAAGGAAATAACCGCAATTGACAAAGAAAACGTCTTCAGGAAGAATCCTCCAACAAGGTTTCTCTCAAGTCTACCAACAGCTAAAGAAGGAAATAAAAAGCATGAATACTCTTTTTAGAAATGTTGATTGAATTTTTTGTCCTTCGTTTATGCACTCTGCCTAATGCAAATTGATACTAAGAAATGTAGGACTTTGATGTCAAATTGATGTTGCAATGTAATAGGGACTCTTCTTCACAAGTTTTAATCCCCTTGAAGGTCAAAGCTCTTTTTATTTAGTTTCTTGAGGTTTTGCTTATCATATAAATCATATTCTTTAACTGATATTTAAGTGTTTGATCTACTACTAAAATTTTGTTTTTAACGACTTATAAGCTAATTTTTTAATTTCAGGAGTAAACAAGACGTGATGCTTTTGTAGACAGTTGAATAGAACTTTAATTTAAATTGCGTCAATTCAAATAAGGTATGCGCCATGTCTTTCTAACAATTTTCAATTCTTTTACATGAGTAATCTTATATATTTGTAAATGAGAACCTTTGGCCCGCCTACGTGGCGCCACCACAAACCAGAATTCTCTTTTAATTTATAAAAGAGAACCTTTGGCCCGCCTATGTGGCGCCACCACAAATCAGAATTCTCTTTTAATTTATTTATTTCTAAAACTAGTCTTCCCCTTTCATGAATAGTTGTGACATTTATGAAAAGTCGTGACTTTTATGAAAAGGTTTGACTTTAACTACCTTTCCCCTTTAATGAAAAGTTGTGACATTTATGAAAAGTTGCGATTTTTATGAAAAGTTGCGACTTTAATGAAAAGTTCTGACTTTTATGAAAGGTTGTGACCTTTCCGAAGGGTTGCAACTTTTTCAAATAGTTGTAACTTTTCTGATAAAGCAAAATAAACATTTGTTCACACTACCCTTTGTTGTCTATAAATAGAGGAATTTCCTCTCATTTTAAAGCAAGTAAAATTCTGAATCTCTTCTTCTTCTTCACAATTAAATATTTAGTTACTTTGCTCCTGTTGAGTGGCTCACTGACACCATTGCTTATGTTACAGATCCTAATATGTATTTTTACAGTCATTAATTTATGTTTGTGTTATTAAGGATAAATAATAAGATGTAATAATTTTTATTTTCCTTTACATTATTAATGTTTGTTACTACGCAATCTTATATGTAAGATAATATAGTATTTTCGTTTTAATAACTGATAGGTTTTAAGTATTATTTTATAAATTTCATGCTATTATTAAATTCCCGCACGAAGCGCGGATAATTTTACTAGTTTTTATTAATTTGATTGTGTACTAATCAGTACGGACAAAAAGCTTTCTCAAGGACATTTGATTATTTTATATTTAATTAGATGTAACATCCGGCAATTTGCAATAACTATGAAGAGGCTTAAGAAAAAAAGATAAATTGAAATAGTCATTTTGGAAGGGATTCAAAAATCTGGAATTTTTTTTGGTTAAGTATTGGAAAAAAATGAGTTTTTGGCCGAATTTGAGCAGTCATAAATCCTAGCTCAGGATGAGTTAGGTGTAGTTCTAGTTATGGTTGCGAAGCTCGTGGAATGATCTTTCCAACGCCGCCAAGTTTTCACGATTCCGAGTTCGTATGAGTGAGTTATGCCCTTTGGAAGTTGGGCTGTTGGCACAGGGCAGTTCATCCGAAAATTTTAAGGGTATTTTGGTCTTTTCCCTAACCAATTCTTTTGGTTATTTAAAGGGTCCAAGCTGATTTTTAGATCAGCTTTTCCTTTTTAAAAAAGTGAGAGTGAGAGCTAGGGTTCTTGAGAGAAGGGGAGAAGAAGAGGAGAAAAGAGAAGAAGCAAGGATTCGTCAAGATCGTCGTGGATTTCGTCGGGGGTGATCCCTATTAAGGTATGTGAGTTCATAGTGTTGGGTTGGTTCTTTCCCCGACACGCCAAACTCGTTTTATTTTTTCGAGAAAAGATTGTGGTTATGTTGTTGAAGTTCCTTGTTGATTTGGGACTTGTTTCCGGTTGTGTTTTTGAGTTGAAATTTATTGTATGTTGAGGGGTTTATGATTCTAAGTGTTTGGGGCTGGAACCAATGAAGTTAAGGAGGTTTAGAGTTGGAAAAATGAAAAAGAAAAGTCGAGTTTTCTGGGGAAAGGGATGGCGCGTCGCGCCTGCCAGCGCCCCCCAAAAGAGCTTCTGAGCTTTCTCCCTTGGGGCGCCTCACCTAGCAGTGCGCCCCAGTAGTCCTTCTGAGCTTCGAGGGCTGGCGCTCCGCGCCTTGTAGAGCGCCAAGGATGCCAAGTTTCCCCACTCTTTTCACACTTTCTCATGCATGTTCCTTGGCATTGTACCTATGTTTCATAGTTGTTTCCAACACTCCAAGGTACGTCTAAATGTCAAGAATTCATCCATAAACGTGTGATCATATACCCTGAATCCATAATCCAATTCAAGGCGAGTTCGGATCAAAGTCAATTGAAGTTAAAAGTCAAGTCTAGAAGTAAGTCAAAGCAAGTTTTCAAAGTTGTTCAAGAGTCTTCATTGAACGTTTTAACTTCGTTTTAAGGTTCAAGTTTCAAGTCGAGCAAAGAGTATAGAGGTTCAAGCTAAGTAAAGAGTCTCAAGTTTCAAGTCAAGTAAAGAGTATCGAGTTTCAAGTTAAGTCAAGAGTTTAAAGTTGAGTACATTTCTCAAAAGTTATTAGGGACTAAGTAATCCCAAAGAAGTTTATAAATGTTTTTATATTCGAGTAAGAGGGGAAACATGTTTTCCAAAAGAGCCTTTGGGCTAAGTTTTGAGTAATTATCTCAACTAAAGAAAGATGTGTTTAAAACACTTAGTATTTTTGGGAGTAGTATTGAGCACCGAATTGGGGACACGAGTTCATATTAACTCAACTCTCCATAAGAACCATGTAGCCAACATGGGATTTAACGGGTCATACTTTTTAGATGATCACGTAAAGTTATGCTAGTGGATCAACTTGGTAAAGTTAGCTTCCTATATCACGGCAAGGTATATGATGGTCCTTGGGCAATGTGAGGTAAAACGTTGTATCACCACTTAGTTTCATAATGGTGGTTGTCGGTTAGAGAAACTCCCACAGCAGTAGAAAGAGCTTGGTTCCTCAAGAAGTTCTGCTTAGTGTGGATGGGGGTATGGGACTTCATTCATGCATTGCACAAGTAGACTTTGAGAGGAAGCATGGTATTTTTATGATATTATAATTAAATATGATTTTGACGTCATGTTTTAATAGTTTTACAAGCTTTATATATTGCACGTGTCTTATTGCTTTATATTGAGTTCAGTTTCATGAGTTGAACAAAGCCAAGGTAAGAGTTCCTTTGTACTCCTTTCAAGCTTAAGTTGTGGTTTGCTTTCCAGCTCGCATACTCGTACATTCAATGTACTGATGCCAGTTGGCTTACATCTTATTATGATGCAGACGCAGGTACCCAGGGTCAACATCCAACACGCCGTTGATCCAACTGAGCACTCCAGAGTCAGTGGTGAGCCTCTTTGTGTTCCAGAGGACTCGATTGTGTTGTTCTCTTAGTTTTGTTTTATTAGGATGTTGCGGGGTTTGTCCCAACATCCATCTCAGTATTATAGAGGCTTCATAGACAGTCAGTCAGTTAGTTTTGAGTCTCTCATCTATGTATATATGTAATATTCTATTTTGAAACCCGAGTTGCCCTTTTGGGCCAGATTTTATCAGTTAAGTTGTTTTATGTCCTTGCATTGCATGGAGTTATTCTGTTGAGTTAGGTTTCAGTTGAGTTAAGAAAGCCAGGCCAAGGGTTCGCTTGGGGGCCAACAATGGTCTTCGAGTGCCGGCCACGTCCAGGGTGTAGACTCGGGGCGTGACATTAGATTCCATGTGGTTTATCTTTTAAATCAAAATAATCTCTTATTATAATTGCCTTAGTGATCTTTTCTATTGAACTTAATCAGTGCATTTATGCATCAAACGATTTTAATAAGTTAATGCATGTGTATTCCACAAAGTAGAACCTCTTTGATATCTTTTAGTTTGTTCATGACATATGAAAAATTTAAGATCACAAAATTTAAAAAACACATACATTTTTAATTTAAAATTATAAATTTTGAAAATCTCTTTTTATTTCTTAAAATTTGTGCTCAAATAAGCTAGAACACTTAAATTAAGTGAAGTTAGTATATCAATTCTGCGATCATATGCTCTATTATATATATTGATTGTTGAGTTATTGTGATGCAATGGAAAAGGACATGTGGCCAAGACAACACAAGTTGTGCCAAAAGTAATTCATAAAATTTAATGTTTACCAATGAACTTAATTACCTACCCCTCTTAATTACACATCAAAACCTAACGAAAATTAATGTGAGAATTTTTATTTATTTTTTTTTTTTTTTAAAAAAAAGAAGAAAAAGTCTTAAAGCTATTTTTTTCGGATATGTTGTAATTTATTTTTTGTATCTGTAAAAAGAAGTTGGGCCATATATAATAAATTTTACAGGAAATTTAATAAAAATAAATTTGACCATCAAAATAATAAATCCAAATTAGCCGTTGAATCAAAGAAGCCAAAACAATATGTGTGAGAAGGATCAAATATATCCATGTATAAATGTTTTTCTAAAAAAAAATTAAATTGATTTTTTTTCACTTTTGTTAGAGGAAAAAGGGTATACGTAAGTCATTTGTAAAACAATAGAGGTATATGTGACCCACTTTTTTTAAGGAGGGGTATATAAACTTTAAATCACAAAGTTAAGAAGTATTTCAGACTATTTTCTCTAGAAAAAAAATAATACATGTGTCTGTTATATTATATATATTTTTCATTTGTCGTAAAAAAAGTTATATTATATATTTTATTTAATATTATTTTTATCCATAATAAACCATGGCATTAACGAAATGGAATATTAACACAGCCTCGAGATCAAATTAAGTCATCGTCACTCAAAGGAAATGCACCACCAACTCTCATTTGTTTCTCCTTTCAATAGTAAGACTTCTCAAACAACAAGAAGAAAATGATAAATTGAAGCAAATTCATTACTTTCTCAATTCAATAATTGAAGCAAGAGAGGAAGAGTAATTTATTAGGGATGTTAGATGTAGAAAGGAGGACCTAGGTAGGGGACTCAAAAATAAAAGAGCTTAAAATGATAGATTTCTACCCAAATTTCACTATAGCGTTAAAGGGACCTACCATATCATAAATATGTTTACCAACATTAGAATAACTACCTCATAAGAAGCGTCCATAGTCCTGATGTTCAATCCAACATAAGAATAACTACCACATAAAGATTCAACAACTTTCCCTTCTCGACTTAAGCAAAGGGACCTTACAAAAAAATTTCACTTCCCTAATCATTGTTGAACCTTGCTAATGTTTCAAACCTTTTCTAAAACTTCAAATTTTTTCTTCTGTTAATAGTACTATTGGCATATTTCTTGCCACCGAAGCCTCCAGCCCTTCTTTTTATCACACGGATAGTATGCTCAGGAACACCAAGACAACGAGCAATCACACTATGCATAAGCTGAGTTGAAGCGTAAACAACCATGGTCTTGTCCTCATCGGACCTTTGGGTACATTAGAGCTGGATGTCCCATTTGCAGCAAAGTCATGCTTCATCTCAAGGAAGGCACAGTAGACAGCACACACGTCTCTATGCATATAGCTGTACATGTATGATTCCTCTAGAAAAGTAATGAAATACTATTGTTTTATTTAACTAAGAAAGTGATTACTGAAAGTGAAGAAGTTTGAAATTCAATATATCATATATGGCTCACAATCGATTTTTTTTATATTTTACAAATTTGTACTTTCTGGAATATCAATTAAGAATGTATACCTGCATCATTCAGCTTTTCTTGTAGATTGGCATTTTCTTCCTTCATTCTATTAAGCTCTTCACTGTCTTGGATGTCAAACTGGTCTTGCCGATCTAGATTGTCATACACTTTAAATGATATCTTACCACTCTCACAGAGGCTACATCTCTGCATATCATGAGGAGTAAAACATAACTTTTTATGCTTATCAAATTCTAGATGAATGCTGAAAAGGTACTCAAGCTTTAAGAAAAACCTATCCTGACATTTGTGAAAAAATGAGCAATCTAACTGAGACAACAATAGGAAGTTTACTTATTTCCTAAAACTTCTGATTATTATCCGTGATTAACATTTCTAATATTTAGATTCTCTATGGAACTTTAATATAAAGCAATTTATATCCTGAAAAGAAACCCTGATTCCTCAATAAAGAAAGTTGAATAATTGTGTCGTCTTTTGCTTTTTGTCTTGGTATCCAGAGTAAAAAGAACACCATTGTAGCATCTTAGGCATATACCACATCGACGAAACAAAACGCAAGAAAGATATTGATTGTTGGTATAAAAAGAAGTGACATTAGACCCAAGTGATGCATTTTAAAGTCGTGGGAGCCTAGGACCCAAAGTCAACAATACAAGCTATTACATACATAGTTCATCAGCTTTCGCTTTTCGACTTGAACAGAGAGACCTTCAAAACTTTTCACTTCCCAAATGATCACCGAGCCTTGTCAAAATCCTAACAATGAAAAAGTAATATCTTTCCTTATAATCTATGACCATAATGTCAATATCTCTCTTATGATTTACTTAAACAACTTTTTTCTCATGTACCTTTTGGATTCCATTAGAGCTGTATGTTCCATTTGCAGCAAGTCATGCTTCATCTCAAGGAAGCCATAGTAGACAGCTGTACGACTTGAAAATCACAACCTCCATACTGAAAGCAATTAAAAATAATTTTTAGATAGCCATACACTTTAAATGATATCTTACCACTCTCGCAGAGACTACATATCTGCGTATCATGAGGAGTAAAATTATCTCAATTCTTATCTATACTAGATTTCTTTTACAATGTTTCAATGCAAATATAAAGATTTCATCCTGATCTAAATATGCTTTCTCGACTTTACAGAGGCAATAGATTGGTCAAAAAGATCACAAAGAAAAATAATGAAGAAACAAGTGTTGGGTTTGAGAAGAATGTGAATTGGGAAATGAGAATTGGGAAATGTGGGGGAATACCAAGTGCAGGGAAAATGAAGAGTCATTTGTCCCACATAGGTAGAATAGAGGAAAAGTGTTGTCCTTATATTAGGAAACACTTCCTTTAACTCTAAAAGGGTTAAGTAGAAGGGACCCCCTCGCGCCGTCGTCATCGTCGCTCGCTCGGCTCAGCACGGCTTCGGCAAATGATGTGATTGATTGATAATTTTTTAGACAAAATTTATTTATCAATTTCATTAATTAATTTCCTTTTTCTTGATATTAATTCGCCAAATTATTTAATTATATATATTAATTAATTGGCAGAATTAATTAGTTGGTTTAACGGAATTAACAAATTAATTAAAATTCGCGGAATTATTTCAAACGGAAATAATTTAAATTCAAAAACGCGAACAATCTTCTTCTCTAAAAGACACCATTTCTGAACAGGCATTTTTCGCACCTGTTGAACCCAGTTTTAAAGGCTATAAATAGAGAGACTTTCTCTCAGTTTTAACCACTGATTTTCTCTCCCTCTGCATTCATATTTTCTTATAAACAAAGTTGAGTCTTTGTGTGATTCGTTCTTTGCATATTGAGTTATTTGAAGTTGCGAAATTTGAGGTACCACTATTTGTGCAATAAGTTAATCCGTTTTATCTTGGGAGGAAGTAATCCATAACCTCGGGTACATTGAGGGGATTAAATTCCTTAAGGACACACAGTGGTTTCTGTGGACTCGGATTGTTCATTTTTTTTTTTTTCTTTTCATCTTTTTGTTTCTGGTTTACTAACTTCAATACAGGAATTACAACAAGCATAGAGAAGTAACCAAAAATCAAAGATACTAAAGAAATAGAATAACTTATTTATGTCGGAGTACCACTCATTTTAATCATTACAAGTTCTTCCAATCAACATTTATGGTGGAAATCGAAGACCAGCTTACTTGGCAAGCTCTCTACATTCTACTATGAGTAAATTTTAGGTTTACCAAACATAAATATCATATTTGTATGCTATAACTATAGTTTGCATAATTGTGCTTCATAACAAACTTTATGTTTGCTATGGAGCATCAAATTTGTATAAATCGCTGGCAGGAGCATCAGATTTGTATAAATCGCTGACAAGCCTCTCGTTTGTATAAAAGCGCAGCGATTGTGTATATATATATATCGGTTAGATAATTGTATATGTAACTACTATGTATATGTATCCCCCTGATTGTGTTTGTATATCTTCATAAAATTTGAATTTGTATACAATTGAATCAAAATAAAACATTTGTATATCAAATTTCTCTCTATTTATACAACACAAATTATATGGTGTATTTGTATAAAGCGAGAAAGCGAGAAAGAGAGAAAGGTAAAAGAGAACTGGAAGGGAAATATATGTACTTGTATAATTATAAGTGTATATGACGAAAATATATGTATTTGTGTATACAATTTTCTCTCGCTTTATACAAACACAAACATAATTTATACATTTGTGTTTGTATAAAGTGAGAGAGGTGAGGGAGAGTGACGAGCAAGATTTAGGAGAGTAACAAGCGAAATTCTCTAGGGAGAGAGGCAAATGACAAGTGTTTGCTACAAATTACAATTAAATGAAACTGTGGTTATAACATTTAATTTGAATTAATAGTTTACTATTTTATATAATTTTCCCTTCTACTATTGAAGTGAAGGGTTCAAATAACCTATTGAATAGTATGTCCTTTTTCGTATTCCCTTTTTCTCTTCTAATGTAATATGGAAAAATAAATTACTTAGAATTTAAGTAATATATATTCACAAACGATATAAATATTTTTTACGCCATCCAATTATATTAAGTTATAATATATGATTTGTCTTATTTGTAATCAAGGTTTAAAAAAATTACTCATAAATAACCTTTAAACAAAATATAAAACTAGTACGGATACTTTTTACATCGTTAGTGAATATTAATCAAATCCAACCTATTATGGCATATCGAATTTAGTTAATATTATGTTAGTGTAAGCATTTTAATATTATATTAATTTGCACCTGTGACAATACATTAACAATTGTTTTTTATTTGTTGGAGCAATCTCTATTTCATTGCTGCAACCTTAGGCATTACTGCCTAATTACTCACTTGTGTTAATCAATGTCTTTAGGCATTATTACCCTTTATTTGATGGTTACAATACGTTGGTCATTGGAGGTTACTATTAGTGGCAGAAGGTGGTCAACCATGACCACTAATTCTTTTTCATTCAATCTTCGTTATCTCATTCTTTATTCCTTTATTATACCTTATAACCTATAAACTTCTAATACCATTTATCTTCACTATTTACTACCCCATTATCTTCCTATTCATTGCTAGGAAGACATCCATAACTATCAATAGTGGTGGTCTTCATTTGGTTGACACAAAAGAAAAATATAGATCAGAGTGCATAAAGTTTGTCCAAAAAGAGAGTTTTTATTATTTGAAGGGACGTATTCTTTTTGTGAAGCTTTGGACTCAACTCTTGTCCAGAGTTTGTTGAGTTACACTTTGTGATTAGGCTGTTGTATCCTGGAGGGGACAAGTCAAGAGGACTATTGCTGGACCGGTGAAAAATATTTGCTTCAGTGGGCTTGAATCTCCTTAAAAAGAGCGACATATCCACGTCTCAATCTGAAGAGATTTATTTCTTCATTTTTATTTTCAATTGTAATTTTTCACTCCTATAAATAGGTAGCTCTTAATTCATTTGTAACACACCTCTCACTTGCCTTCTCATCTTCAAAGACATTTGATCTTCTTTCTCTCTTGTAGTATTTCACTTGTACTCTTTTGGAGTGAAATAAATATTGGTTGGTTGTGTCCGAGGAGTAGGCAAAAGAAAACAAATTTGCCGAACCTCGTTAATTCCTGGTGTTCTTTTTATTGTTGTCTCATTTATTATTTATTAGCTACCTTTAGATATAGCAGTTGTGATTTCATCCCTCTCTATATATTCGGCTTCCGCAACATATACAACATCGACAAAACAAAATGCAAGTAAGATATTGATTGTTGGTATAAAAAGAAGTGACATTAGACCCAAGTGATGCATTTTAAAGTCATGGGAGCCTAGGACCCACATTCAACAATACAAGCTATTACATACATAGTTCAACAACTTTCGCGACTTGAACAGAGAAACCTTCAAAACTTTTCACTTCCCAAATGTTCACCGAGTCTTGTCAAAATCCTAATGATGAAAAAGTAATATCTTTTCTTATAATCTATGACCATAATGTACAATATGTCTCTTGTGTGTTACATTAAACAACTTTTTTCTCATGTATCTTTGGGTTCCACTAGAGTTGTATGTTCCATTTGCAGCAAGTCATGCTTCATCCGAAGGAAGTCATAGTAGACAGTTGTACGACTTGGAAATCACAACCTTGTTACTGAAAGCAATTAAAAAGAAATTTTAGAACTCTAATCCAATCCCCGTGTTACAATTACAGACCACACCTGTCTATATTTATAGTTCTATTTGACTACAGAAAGTATTTTCTAAGCTTACTGCCAAGTGAAGAAGTATCAAATTCAATATTTGGCTCACAAGCAATTTTTTATGCTGAAGAAGCAAGAAGAACAAAGCAATGTGAAGGGAGTCAAGCTGCCAATTCATCTCTGATACATCTATTCGCTTATTAGCCTTAGATTCATCTCTGATGCAAATCGATTGCATTTTTCTGACCATTCATGATTTTAGTTGAATGAAGTTTAAGAAAAGCAAAGACAAGATCGAACAACTCCTACAACAACAATTGATCGACAACCAAATCAAGCTAATAGACAAGCAAAGGACTAGAATTCCACAAAATTAACTGTCAAGTTATAATCTGGACGGTAAATTGCAACAAAGAGTAGTAAGTAGGATGGCATCATATATTGAACATGGTTGCACAAGCTACATATGATATCTTTCGCAATTGAGATGTGAAATTAAAACGCGATAAGAGTATAAGTCAATAAGCAATGAGAAACCAATCCAATACCTGATATCCAAGAAATATGCAATTATATATATAACGCACAACAAGTTGTTGCAAGTCTGTAACATCTAATTGACTCGTGACAGACTTTATCCCTGTAATAAGATAAAATGTAAAAAATGTGTAAATGAAGCATCACAATTAGGAGCTACAGGAAACATTTATAAATAGGGAAAATGGCGATTAATACCTCGGGCAAAGTTCTCAATGGTGATCCATATAAAAATTAATACTATCAAAATTTTCAATCTTTATCGCAACTTAGCAAACACTTCATGAAGGCAATTATATCCAAATAACCTTCAACCAATCTAATGGTATTTCTTGAACACCTCCAAAAAAACAACATAAGCAAATTCCACAAGAAAGAGCTAACAAAAAGAAACCTTCAAGTATATTTCCTTTTATTGCAAATGAATAATCAAAATGTTTCACTATTATCAAATTCATTATTTTCAACTTCAATTTGAAGAGAGAACTAATAGAATACCTTGATTTTACTGCATATTAAAAAAAATACATAAATATGAATACTTAATTAAGAAAACTCATATTAAATGAGTCTCATTTTGCAAACGAAAACTCCAAGTGTTTGCACTTGACATTAAAACATTTTCTTCTGCAAGTTTCAACAAATGAATTAGAGATTTACATTATAAATACATTAAAAAACTAAAAGGGAAAATTACAAAAATATACTACTTAAGACTTTTATTAACAAAATATCAATATATTTATATTTAATTACAAACTAAGTTTTTAAATTACATACATAACAAAACATTTAATTTTTGTATTTATTTTAATTTTGTTTTACAGATTTTTCTCTCTCCTACTATTAGTATTTCGTGCCTTTTATATGGAGTATAATTAGGATATTAATATTTACCAAATATTCTCTCTCCTAAACAGTTTCAAATACACACGATTCATTACTTTTATTTTTTCCCCCTTTTTTAGGTTTAGTGGACCTTTTGGGGATCATAATTAGTTTATTCCTTTTTTGATAAAGCTGTTTTTTTACCAAGAAAGGGGTGTACTTATCAATGTGGAGTTATAGTTTCAAGAAATCTTGAAAATATTTTGGGAAGTCAAAAGGGTTTCTCTTCCATATTCCTCTTCATTTTTCTTAACCTTTAATCGTCTTCACATAAACGATTCACAATCCAACTAACCAAAAAATTTATCAATTTTCGATGGAAAAGACTCCACGTAAAAGTATAATGTGTCTTTTTTGTGATTGATTATACTATGTATTGTACTAATTATGCTGATTGGGTAATATTTGTAGGGATTGTGGTCTGTATACCTGTGTTTTTGCTAAATATGTGTGCCGTGGAGATATGAACATATCTATGTTGGGTGTAAATGCTGAAAATCTTCGATTGAGATTTGGAGCATTACCGTGAAAATATGGAAAGATGAAAATTGATACTGAATCTGTTAGTGAAGATGAAGCTTCTAAGCAAGGTGGTCGGTCAAATCGGAGGGTCAAGGAGTAAAAAGTGTTATTTCTTAAGACAGAATTTCATGAATGTTTTATGGTTTTGAATCTCTTTTGTTATTTTGGATTGTACTTTAGTTGTGTTTATGATTTTGAGTTCGTTGTTAGATATTGTCTTTATTATGTGATTATGCATTTATTTGGTTGCTTTTTTGGTTAAATTTTGTGATAAATTTATAGTGTGAGTTTGGTTTGTACATGTATGAGTTTGGTATAAATTTAGGTATAAATTGGGTTTTATAATTATTGAAAAATTATACAAAATGCTTGTATATGATCGATTTCTTTCAAAGTTGCAGGTTGGTATACATACCAATGTGTTTGTCCCGTTTTGTGTTTCTTTTTTTCATATGCAAACCAATTTTTTTTTCAACAACGTTTTTTTTTATGGTTTCAATGTTAACCAAGACTGTAGTCATAAGCCATTTATTGAAATATCAAAGTATTTTACCAAAATTTTAACCATTTAATGATCTTAAAAAAAACAGTCAAAGAAATATCAAAGTATTTTACCAATATTTTACCCATTTAATAAACTTAAAAAAAAAAAAACAGTCAAAGATTACATACCCTTAAATCAATTTTTAAAATTTATGATTTTATCAGGTTACTTCAATAAATGTAGGAACTATTTTTCATATTATTATTTACACCAATTCACATACTTAATATACACTAAAATATGTACAATATTTTTGTTTATGAGGTTCTAATTATATACCATAGATCGTCAAACTTGTAGTTTTTTACACCACTAATTACACCAAATAATTTATTATTGCAGTCATTTTAATATACGTATGTTCATATGTAAGATAATATACCATCATCATTATGACATTTGGTTGTTATATATACCATCATTTATACCAAAGTAATTGAGTGTTAATTATTGTAGTGTCCAAACTAATATACTAACATCTAATACTTTTCAATTTATTGTTTTAGGTTGGTGTATACTCCAAACATTTGTTTTACTATATACACCATTATTATGATCCTTTATTTTTACCATAAATTTGTGCCTATTTACCATAATTTCTCCAAGAATTTGACTTATTTACCATATCAAATCAACAGCAGAATATCATCCAATAAGTTCATTTTTTTTTAAAATATTTCTGAATATGTGACAACACGTAATCCAAAAGTGTTCATGATATCTATTAGAAACAACCATTTATAACAACTATGAGTTCAAAAATATGAATAAGATAACTCAAAGAAAGGGAGTTTTGTTTTGGTAGGAAACCTATATTTATGGGAGATAATATATAGCATATTTGAATAAATTAGGAAAGATAAATTATTGGAGAAATTTATGGGAATCGGGATAAGCATGGCTGATTTGGAATTTTTTTTAAAAAATTTAAATTCTACTTTTGAAAAAAAAAGTATTGCTATATAATTGAAAAAAAAAGTATTGCTATGTGGGTGTAAATATAGTTGTTAAGTTGTATAGTTAAAAAAATCGGCCCAAACTAAAACTAACATAGCAATTATCTTTTAAATATTTTTTGTCAGATCATTAAAATGGTTTAAATAGATATTTTTTTATTTCTTAAAATTTTGATATTAAATAAAAATTTCATATTAGCAAATTTTAATGAAAAAAATCAATTAAATAAATTGATTGACTTTGCAAGTTAAACTTTCATATTTGAGTGATTTTATGGTTAAAAATCAAAGTTGAGTGATTTTCTGATTAAAAAAACTCATAGTTGAGTGATTTTTGGGTTAAAAAATAAAATACAGTAACTTGAGAAAAATTTCATTGTTAAGTGACCATCTGAGATATTATCTCTTCAACTTATTATAGTATGTTTCACGAAAATGAATACAAATTAGGCCGGACACAATACTGTAGCAGCAAAACAATTGCAACAGAAAAAATTCAGGTATAGATTGAGTGTGTTGTTGTTGTAAAAAATTCAGGTTTAGATTTCAAGGAAAAAATAGAAAGTAATTACAATAAAGATAAATTTAAAGCTCAAATCAGAAGCGATTTCCCACTTTAAGTATCTGAATACCAGTGGAAAATTAATACAAAATAAACATCATGGTAACTAAAACATGAATGAAATCATTATTTTGTTATCTAACCTTGAAGAGAGTCTTAAGATGAAGCGTGAAATTTGTCACAAGAACATCTGAATTGCTATTGTAATGAGATTTATCTCTATGTTAAATCAAAATATTATAAAATATTTACTTGATTAAATATTAAATAGCAATCTTTCTATATGCTACACTAAATATTAAAAATCTGAAAATGTTAAGTCAAAAGTTGAAAGACAAAATATTCATAAAAAAATATTTGGCATTTCTACCCTTTTAAGACTAAATTAGTTCCATTTTTTAAGTCTTTTTCTAATTTATACTAAAAAGTAAATTATTTTATTATGAGACCATTGGGTTAAATCAATATATAAAGACCATAATGCCCACTAAAAATTGAATGATTATTTTAATCTCTAAGCGTAAATTATTCCTTCATTTTATTAAAGGAATGCTGATCGAAAAGATGGAGGATCTTTCAATGTTTCATCGATAATAATTTAGACAAATTACTTGGTGTTGTAAAACTTAAGAACAAAACAATAATATAAAGATGAAGACAAGAAGAATATAAGACAAGAGGAACAATATAAGACAACTTTCTTTCTTTCAAGTGTTCACCAAATCTTTAAATGTATACAATATGAACCCTTATGCCTCTATTTATAGTGTAACATAGAGGCATACAAAAGGTTAGTCATAAATAATACATTAACATGAATATAATGGGGAGGTTATGGAAGTGAAAGGTTACAAGAATAATGGTTATAAAGGTGGAGGTTATGGAGGTTATGGTTATCTTCATAATGGAGGAAAGTATGGAGTAACTTCTTGATGTAGTGGACATCCACAATATATTATTTTATAACACTCCCCCTTGGATGTCCATAGATAATATGCCTCGTTAAAACCTTACTAGGAAAAAACCCCGTGGGAAAAAATCCTAGTGAAGGAAAAAGAGTACACATATCTTTTAATACGCTTTGAATGTTGCCTCATTAAAAACCTTACCAGGAAAACCCAATTGGGATAAAACCACGGTTAAGGAAAAGAGTACAACACGTATTTTTCTCCCCCTGATAAAAACTTTACTTGATGTCTCGGAGACGATGCATTTCAATCTTATATCACAACTTCTCAATTATTGATGTTGGCAATCCTTAGTGAATAAGTTTACAAGATATCACTTGAATGGGTCTTTGAACGTCTATCTCACCATTTTGTTGAAGATCATGTGTGAAAAATACTTTTGGTGAAATATACTTTGTCTGACCTCCTTTGATTGTATCCTCCCTTCAATTGAGTTATATATTATTTTCGTAGATGGTGGTTAGAATATCCTTTGCCAACGGAAAATCACATATTTTCTGAATATGATAGATCATGATTCCAACCATACACACTCCCGACTTACTTCATAGATCAATATTATTTTTGTATGATTTGAAGAAGTGGTTGCTAATGTGATTCTTTGAATGTCAAGATATTGTTGTGCCTCCATATGTAAACAAATAGCTCATTTGTGATCGAGCTTTATGCAGATCAAATAATATTATGCATCTACATAATCAAATCATTTCTAACTCAGAGATTGATCATTTCATTTTTATACGTTGCTCATATTTTCTTCTCAAAGAAAATCACACATTTTCTATGTGTTGAGTCACTTTCTTTGTTAGTTTCTTGTCATAACTTGAATGATAATATGACAATCATTTCACATAATTTTTGTTATGTATATCAATTAATCTTCTAGCATTTGCATAACCAACAATTTATAAGTGCACCAATTGCACTAATACATGACATTTTAAATCATTTTCATGAGATCAAAAAGATTCTTTCTCTGTGTTAAGCAGTCTCAAAACCTTTGGGTACTCAATGGAATTACTTTAAGACATTTTAAATCCTTCAAGGATTTTCATATAACCTTCATCGTCTAGTTAGACATAATAATAATTCATTATACATATTCAAGTATTTCATCTATTGCCAGACTGAAACAAGTTACATTGCATCCACCACTGGAGAATATATCTCCATTTAATACTGTCAGAATTTGTACGAAAACCCTTTATGCCCCGAGGCACAAACCGTACTTTATATCTTACGGTTATACGTTCATACAGTGATTAATTTGTACCCCACTGACATATATTTTGATCTATGAACTATAAGTTCAAAAACATCACTTTTCTAAGTGAAACAAAATATACTTGAATAGTGCATTTTATTTGGCCAATCATTTATCTGTCCACATTATATGACAGATTCGAATTTAAGATCCTCGTAATCACTTATAGAATTGAGTGCTACTTCATAACAAAGATACTATCGACGGTCATTTGACTCGATTCCAATACGACATAACTTATCGAGATCTCTTCATTTTTTCATCATTTTTAGGTACCTGAGCCTTTGCCAAGGTTTTATGAAGTGTTATGTCATAGTGTTCTTTCAAAGCACTTACCTCATTATCATGACCATTTTAATAATTTGCTCCTCTCCTTCCTCAAGGAGTTTTACGTTTGGAATCAATTGGTCTATCATGCTTCTAGCATACCATAGACTCTGTCCTTTAAGAACTATTTATTGAAGCATTTGTAGCTTAATTAAAATATTAGGTCAGCAAATACATCAGGCAAATTATTTGCAACATTTTGCAAATGAATTATCTCTTGAACTTCAAGTTCACATTTTTTTTAACGAGGATCTGGATAATTCACCTCACACATAATTTCAGCTGCTAAACATATCTCCCCTTAATGTTAGGAAATCTAACATTCACCCCCAACCTCATTTGAGAATCCATCTTTGTGCATGTTGGAGCAATAAAATCATATGTGCACACATCAAATTTTTAGATGGAAATTATTTGGTTCCTGACCCTGAACCAATTGTGATGAGAGAACCTTGTTGGCTTGATGCATACACGTTAAATAAACTCATTTCATATCAAATTTTATTTGAGAGATTTGTTCTCATAATCATTGGTCTAGCTATAATTGGAGGCATACAATTTCTGCTAAACCAACGAACAATATCAACATATTTTTATAGTTTGGAACTGTGCTCTTAATTTAACAATTCGAGTAAACAACCTTACAAAAACCAATTTGTAAGTTGATACAAATGTACGTGTTACCATACCATAGATGTATCTATTAAATCATAAAGTAAGCGGTCCACATGGCAGGTGAATGGGCCCATATTCATCTTTTTATATGTTCCAAATTTCAGGGGATTCAATCCCAACCTTTGCTGGTACAATGATCATTTTATAATGAGAACAAGCAACACATGAGAATTCTTGAAGAATCTTTTATTTCTTCAACATATAATCCCATGAATTCTCAATTCTTTTGCATCACATTTCAATCGAAATGGTCAACCGGTATATGCCAACTGATATTTATTCTAGTTTACTTTTGCATGCGATTCCATCATCATGCTTATAGTTGTATACAACAAACAAGCGAAAGGCGTAATCTTTTATGTAAATATTCATAACCCTCTTTGATTGTAATAATCTGAAGATATTTAATCTTTCAATAATTTACAGTCTTAATATAATTTTTTTTTTCAATTCCTCTGAAACTTAAAAAGTTTCTTTTGAGACTTACTACAACCTCAATATTATGAACTATTTTCATTTCTGGATAGTAACAAATTAGTTCTTCCGAAACTCTTAATTAAGTTTGTGTACTGCCACAAATTTCACAATACCATTCTTATGGTGACCATCTCCTTCAAGGAGAAAATTATAATTATTGTCATGGTTAAAATTATTACATGCAAGACTTATTTCTTGACAATCAACGACAAATTTGTGTTGCCACACAACAACATTTATTTTGGTCATGACCACAACCTTTATAGAAAATAATTATTTCTTTCTTTTGTCCTCTAATAGTTCATAATAAAACATACCACAATATTTGTGTAGTACTCAAAGTATATAACCAAAATGATCATTTATGTCAAAAAAAAAATTCAATATCTCAAACCTCCCGTAGAGGTGAAATGCAACATTTATCCAACCATACATGAACATGTGCTTATCCATACGAACACAAGTCACATTTTCTTCAAGAAATGAACCATAACCATTTGTGCATGCTCCATAAGTTTTTATTAGAAACTCATTATCATGCTTTGGCATTATCAAATTTATGTGACTCACCTTAACATCACTTTAAGAGGTCAAATGTACCAAATGTACTACCATTTTGTATTCCTTATTTTGATGGAGGATTTACAAAACTTTTCAAATTGGCTTGCATCAACAACAATGTGCCCAATATCTTTTCATACCACTTTGATGGATAAAAATTGCATTCACATTTAAGGACCACATTAAGAGACAATGTGCCCAATAACCTTTCATACCACTTTGATGGACAAAATTACCTTTACATTTGAAGGACCATCTAAGAACCCATAATGTTCTTCCTTTTAATTACCACAATGATGACCATTAACATTTTACCACACCCATATTCATACATTCAACCACTTGTCATTTTTCAGACATAATATGCACTGCTACCACATTCACATAAGAGAATTGAGCAAATTAATTGGGCAAATTTCATGACTTTCAATCAAAAGTATATAACTTTATGTTAGTCATTATCATGTCATCACTATAGTGCATTAGGACTTAAACCCAATGTCTTACCCATATAAAGACGCCTTTGGCCATAAATCAATGGGACTTGAACCCAACTTCTTATTATCATGGTGCACCGAGACTTTACTCGATGTCTTAACCCCTTGGTGCGGTGAAAATTGAATTCACCGTCTTACCGTCAATCAATGTCTTAATAAACCAAATGCATTACCAAAAAATAAAAATTGAATACCATAAATATAATCTTATTTGACTTAAAATTGAGTAAAAATGAACAAAACTAATTAAATAGAACAACATGTTGGAACCATATAAAATCTCAAGTTAAAATAAATTAAAACATTTTAATAGTCTCTCTCAACATTGTTATGAAGATTATCATAATTTACTAGCCATTTTAAAATAACCACAACACAAGTTTTGTTAGTACAAATAATATATAGGATATGAAGTATACCGTGCAACCGAAAAGTTACTAGGATAATTCATAAAAATCAAGAAATACCTACCATTGATTCTTGACGGAGAATGAGCAACTCGTGATGATAACGTGTTGTAAAACTTAAGAACAAAACAATAATATAAAGATGAAGACAAGAAGAATATAAGACAAGAGGAACAATATAAGACAACTTTCTTTCTTTCAAGTGTTCACCAAATTTTCAAGTGTATACAATATGAACCCTTATGCCTCTATTTATAGTGTAACATAGAGGCATACAAAAGGTTAGTCATAAATAATACATTAACATGAATATAATGGGGAGGTTATGGAAGTGAAAGGTTACAAGAATAATGGTTATAAAGGTGGAGGTTATGGAGGTTATGGTTATCTTCATAATGGAGGAAAGTATGGAGTAACTTCTTGATGTAGTGGACATTCACAATATATTATTTTATAATAGTGCAGCTTTAATTGCCACTATTATTTTGAATAATAATTGCAGTCATTGTATTCTTTCTTTTCAATGTGATAAGGAATAATATATTCATCTTTCATAACTTATACTCCCTCCGTCCCATATTATATGTCGTCCCTTTCTAAAAATAGTTGGACCACAATATATGTCATTTTATAAAATTTATGCATAAATTACCATATTTTGTCCATTATACCCTTGATAGATTAATTAATTAATCCTGAAAATGTATTTACTTTGACTAACCTAGGAAATCTACAAGTAATTAATTTTATTGGGAGAGTACTTCACTCATTAATTAACAACTTTCTTTATTCATTACTTATTCTATAAAATCTGATTTAAAAAAAAATATCAACAAACAAATTAAAAATAAAAGATGAAAAAATGAATTAAGTATAAAAATATAAATAAAACAATTAAAGTACGAACCAAAATTTTAAACAAAACAACAAACCAACATTTGTATTCGAATCTTCTTCAATATGTGCATCGGTGTTCAAATCAAAAAACAAATAATTTATCGAACTAGAACTAAAATTCATTTGTCGTCTAATTTCATTATCAATAACATCAGATTCAGATGAAAATTTAGATCAATTTGAAGTAATGGAATTTTAATATTTTGTGATGTTGTCATGTTTGCTTTAAAAATTTATATATAAAAATATTAAAAACCATTTTACACAAAATATATAGGAAAATTGAGGTGGGAAAAACTTGTTTTTTTAAAATTTTTTGAATCAATTGGTGAAAAAATTTGGCTCCAAAAATAAACTCTAAAATTTAAATAGTCATCCAAATGCATTTATATTTTTGAAATCTAACATTTCATCATTTATTACAAAATTGTCATAAGCAAACATTAAATAAGGGCATAAGGGTAAAATTACCTTATTTCTTAATGCAAGTGCAAATGAAAAAGGTGACATATAATATGGGACTGAGGGAGTACTATCTAATTACTTTATTTTTATTCATATAAATTCATCTTTATTTGTTTCATGAGGACCCGTTATTCTTTTCGTTCTATAGTTTAAATAGTGTACCGCTTATATCGTTATTGTTCTATTTGATTCATACTTTAACGAAATGAAGAAGACTCTTGAATTATAATTGCTTATGGGAGAAGTGTCAACAAAAACTCGAAAAAATATATAGTGATTCTGTATTTCTTTTTCCATATACATATTGTTTTGATTAGAGTCTTAAAAAGAATGTGTATGTTGTTGCGTGTTTTTTCTTTGTTTATCTTTAGTATGTGTTTTCTCTCTATTAATTTTCTTTGATTTGATTTTCTATAAATTTCTGATTGTTCTAAGTGTATTTTTATTTAGGCTAAAATTAATCTTTTGTGACTATAATGCACATTGGCTAATTACTATCTAAAGTTCTAAATTTACAGTTTGTTGCTTAAAATAAAATTTAAACATTAAAATAAGATCCCTCATATGATGTTTCTTTGTCACAATTTTAAAAATTTATTTGTAATTGTTGCATTTTATTATTCGTTACATGCATGTACATGTAGAATTCTAATTGTTTTAACGATTATATAAAAATTAGCATGGGACACACGTGGCGAGAATTCTAATAGTATATTTATAAAAGAGAACCTTTGGCCCGCCTACGTGGTGCCACCACACTCAATTTCACTACAGGATTTTGCGAATGAATGTTGGGTTGGGCTACCTCGAATGGCGTGAGCCGCATGCGGGGAGACCAGTACGTACGATTTTTAGGGGGATCTGGTCAAAAAATCGGTCGGCGCCCACCCGACTAGAGGGAGGTAAGGATCATCTGCCCTATGAAAACTCATAGCCTCGATAGTGGTCTAAGGCAAGACAGTATGATATGTCACGTGTGCCAAGGAGATGGCGATTAACATTGAATTCTCTCCTCTTGTTTTAATATGAATTGACTCCACTTCGGTCACTTTCTTCATAGGTCCTTAAGCAACTCCTTTTGTCACTAGTCACTATGGCCGAAGGTTAGCAAGCCTGTCTCTTGATATAAATAGTCATTCCTTTCTTTCCTTTGTTAGAGAATCACCTCTCTCTGGTCTGGTAGGAATTCCATCTCTTCTGTAGTCAGCCAGGGAGTGAGGAAAGACGCTTTCAAGCCAATACGGTACCACGAACAACAAAGTCAAGGATGTTTCCAGAAACCGTCTAGGTTCTTCCTAGGAAGATTCCTTCTTTCTTTTCTGTCCTATTGAGAGGATGATCCCTGGCCATTGACGATCTTTCTCAGTGCATAAATGAGGCTTAGCTTTCGAAGTACCGCATAAGCAAGAAAGCCAATAGACCTTGAATAACCTGTAAGAAGGAACAATCTCAAATAGACCAAGATCCAATTTCGGGTCATTTCTTGGTGAACATGATCTGCCATAATCTCTTCGACCCCTTCATTTATGTGCCAGAATAGAGAGAGATTTGGTAGGAAAGTGGAAGAGACCTTTTTGTATATGATAATCAAAGGGAGTGGGAAAGCTGCAGTAATTCTTTGGAAAAGCCCAGTTCTCTTTGTCTTCGAGCTTTAATTCCTCAATCCACTGATTCCTTCCTTCATATACCTCTCCACCAATAGATAGAAACAAATAGGAATATCTCATCCAAGTAATTTCGTCTATCACTGAAGGAAGCCAAGAGTCACTCAGGGCTATTGTACTTGTACTACTCAACTGTTATAGTCCATTAGAGTGTTTGAAATCCCTGAATCCTGACTCTGTACGGAGCAGTAGGCTTGAGTTATAGTTTGTATCCTGTACTACTTGTGCGGGTATGAAGAGTGTGATCTCGGTTTCCTAGCAAGTCAAAGGGAGACCACGAGGGTCTTCCTTATGGTCGAATCTCCTTGACCCGGGCACAGCAAACAGTTTCCGTGACGGAAAAAACGACATCATTGACTCCAGAGAAGTAAACGAAGGGTCGTCGACAAGCAGCACCGGCATCGACAGCGGTAGTATGATTCCATCCGTTCAAGTCTTGGTCTACCGGTGGGTCGTCCTATAGCGTAAGTCCTTTCACTAAGTGCTTCTCCCATTGGGGAGAAGATGAGCCCCCTGATCTGGTGCCTCTTCGCAAGAAGAGACTAAACCGAATAGTCATGTCCCACAAGTGCAGCTTGAATATGTTTTTCAATCTGCACTTGCGTATCAACAACGGAGTCTATCATTTCTTCCCTATAAGCTTTCCCCCATAAAATGATTCTTAACCTACTCGTGAGCTCTGCTCGACGGGTGTCGTCATCGAGAAGCGGAGGGGCCAATTTCCTTTAAGTTGTGGCTAAAAATAAGCCTTGGTGATGTATCTTCCTTTTCTTAGGCCCCTAGACCATGATGTATTAGATCCCCATGAATGAGGAAAGGTATTTTCAACTAAGGTCTTAAAGTCCAGCCCGGTGATGAATCTTCTTCCACTCCCCAACCTCTAAGGAGTCGTAGAGCAATGAAACCAAAATTCTCTTTTAATTTATAAAAGAGAACCTTTGGCCCGCCTACGCAGCCGCCATCACAAATCAGAATTCTCTTTTAATTTATTTATTTCCAAAATTAGTCTTCTCCTTTCATGAAAAGTTGTGACATTTATGAAAAATTGGACTTTTATGAAAAGTTGACTTTAACTAGCCTTCCTCTTTCATGAAAAGTTGTGACTTTCATGAAAAATTGCGACTTTTATGAAAAATTGTGACTTTTATGAAAAGTTGCGACTTTAATGAATAGTTGCGACTTTTATGAAAAGTTCTGACTTTTATGAAAGGTTGTGGACCTTTCCGAAGGGTTGCAACTTTTCCAAATAGTTGTAACATTTCTGATAAAGCACAATAAACATTTGTTCACACTACCCTTTGTTGTTTATAAATTGAGAGATTTCCACTCATTTTAAAATAACTAAAATTCTGAATCTCTTCTTCTTCTTCTTCACAATTAAATATTTGGTTACTTTGCTCTTGTTGAGTGGCTCACTGACACCATTTCTTATGTTACAGATCCTGGTATGTATTTTTGCAATCATTAATTTATGCTTATGTTATTAAGGATAAATGATAAGATGTAATAATTTTTATTTTCCTTTACATTATTAATGTTTGTTACTACGTAATCTTATATGTAAGATAATATAGTATTTTCATTTTAATGACTGATAGGTTTTAAGTATTATTTTATAAATTTCATGATACTATTAAATTCTCACGCGAAATGCGAGTAATTTTACTAGTTTTTAATAATTTGATTCTGTACTAGTCAGTACGGACAAAAAGCTTTCTCAAGGACATTTGATTATTTTATATTTAATTAGATTCCATGTGGTTTATCTTTTAAATCAAAATAATCACTTATTATAATTGTCTCATTGATCTTTTCTATTGAACTTAATTAGTGCATTTATGCATCAGAAGATTTTAATAAGTTAATGCATATGTATTCTATAAAGTAGAACCTCTTTGATATCTTTTAGTTTGTTCATGACATATGGAAAATTTAATATTACAAAATTTAAAAAATACATACATTTTTAATTTAAAATTATAAATTTTGAAAATCTCTTTTTATTTCTTAAAATTTGTGCTCAAATAAGCTAGAACACTTAAATTGAGTGAAGTTAGTATATCAATTTTTCGATCATATGCTCTATTATATTATATTGATTGTTGGGTCATTGTGATGTAGTGGAAAAGGACATGAGGCCAAGACAACACAAGTTGTGCCAAAAGTAATTCATAAAATTTAATGATTACCAATCAACTTACCTACCCCTCTTAATTACACATCAAAACCTAACGAAATTTAATGTGAGAATTTTTTTTTAAAAAAAAATAAAAAAATTTAACGCTAATATTTTCTGATATGCTGTAATTTATTTTATGTATCTGCAAAAAAAAATTGGTATATCTAATAAATTTTACAAGAACTTTAGTAAAAATAAATTTGACCATTAAAATAATAAATATTTGTAAGAAAGATCAAATATATCCCTACATAAATAGTTTTTTCAAAAAAATAAATTTAAGTTGATTTGTTTAACTTTCGTTAGAAGAGAATATATGTGAATCGGTTGTGTAAACAATAGAGGTATATGTGAGCCACTTTTTTAATGAAAGTTATATCAACTTTAAATGACAAAGTTAAGAAGTATATTAAAACATTTTTTCTAGAAAAAAAATAATACATGTGTTAATTGTATCATATACTTTATTTAATATTATTTTTATACATAATAAACTATGATGTTAACGATACAGAATGCCTCAAAGCTCAAGAGAAAATGCACCACCAACTGTCATCTTTTTTCTCTTTTCAAAATGAAGACTTTTTATACAACAAAAAGACAATGATAAATTGAAGCAACTCATGCTTCATCTCAAGGAAGGCACAGTAGACAGCTGTACGACTTGGAAATCACAACCTAGCTCCTTACTGAAAGCAATTAAAAAGTAATGAGGTGATTTTTTCTAAGCAATGAATTATGTCGGGACCTCTCTACCTCCCGTGCTGGGATAAGATTTACGTATAATCATACACTTCATCATTTTCAAATCTCACTTTGCAGGACTATATTAAATATATTGTTATTATAGTAAATTGTGCTGTCTATTAACAATAAATATTGAACTCTTATAATCTATTCATGAAGAACTTTAACTGCTTAAATATTATTCTATTTTTTTAATTTACATGACTCAATTGTGAAAAAAGCTAAGGGAAAAGGGTCTGATATATCCCTCAACTAGGGGTGTACAAAATTGAATTGAAAACCGAATCAAACCGCAAATTGAATCAAATCGAATAAAAAACCCGACTAGTGGTTTGGTATTGGAAAAAAAAACTCGACTACATTTGGGTTGATTTGGTTTTAACTAAAAAAAACCAACCCGAGATCAAACCAACCCGTCATTATATATGTAATTTTAAAATTTTATTTTATACATAAAATATTTACTTTGATATAATTTAAAAATATTTCTTATACTATTTCATAGTTTTTATCTTTTAATATATTATTTCAAGTTTAAAACTTAGAATTCGGAATGGTCCAATAAAGATTATAGTTCATAGATGTTGATAATTATAATAAAACTTAAATCAAAATCAATTAATACTAATGAAAAAATAAAATCAATTCAACACTAAGAATGACAATAATATTGAATATTTGTTCTTTAGTTTTACATTGGTTTAGACAATTAAAATACATAATCTAATTTTAATTTTCCTTAAATATGTAGTAATGTAACTAATACTTATTAAGCTTATAATTTTAGCATGATTTAGTACTTTTAAATTGTAATCATTTTCATTATAACTTTGCAATATTTATTTTATATGATGATGATTTCATTATTATTTTTTATTGAATATTTTTGTGTCATCAGTACTCATCTCATATTTTGTGTTATTTTTTTAAGAAACACCTTAGATAATTGTATTTTGATTGGACTAAAGAAATATTTTGGAGCACAAGTTAATTATATGTTTGTATGCAAACTTTACCGAAAAAATCCAAAAATTTTAAAAATATCTGAGGTTTATTATTTTGGTTTGATTTATAAATTTAAAAATTTGACACAATGGTTTGGTTTGGTATTTGAAAAACCCGAACCAACCCGAGGTTGAAAAACCCGAAAAAATTTGAATTTTATTAGTTTGGTTTGGTTTATAAATTTAAAATTTTTACACAAATGGTTTGATATGATATTTGAAAAACCCGAACCAATCCGATCATGTACACCCCTACCCTCAACTTTGCCATTTGAAGTTGATATTCCCCTCGTTATGAAAGTGGCTCATATATACCCTTACCGTTATACAAACGGCTTAATATACCCCTACCGTTGCAAAATGAGCTCACATATACTCTTCATTTAATGGAAGTGAA
Source organism: Solanum commersonii (assembly GCA_029007595.1). NCBI lineage: Eukaryota > Viridiplantae > Streptophyta > Magnoliopsida > Solanales > Solanaceae > Solanum > Solanum commersonii. The sequence goes on from JAJTWQ010000298.1 coordinate 236,221, forward strand.
AAAATTAGTTTTAAATTTATATTTTTTACTTTTGATTTTTTTTAAAAATCATTTAGGGGTATATATGATTTTTCTAGCTAATTTCAAGGTACGTTATAATTTTTTTCGGACATAAATTATTTTTTGACTTCTTGGTTATCATTATTTGAGTTTCTTATTCTTATTTTATTTTTTTCTTTCATTCCTTAGTGTAAAGAAAAAAATTTAAAACTATTTTTTGTTGCTATATTATAATTTAAAACTATTTTTTCGGATATATTGTAATTTAGTTTTTGTATTTGAAGAAAAAAATTGGGTCATCTATAATAAATTTTACAAGAATATTAGCGAAACTTAAATAAATTTAACCATCAAAATAATAAATCTAAATTAGTCATTGAAACAAAAAAAGTTTTAAAAAATAATAGATGTTTGAGGAGGATTAAATATACCCATATGGGATTATATTTTTTTTAAAATAATTTAAAAATTAAACTAAAATTAATTTTTTCACTTCCGTTAGAGGAAAAGGGTATATGTGAGTCATTTGTATAACAATAAGGGTATATATGAGCCGCTTTCATATCGAGGGATATATCAACTCTAAATGACAAAGTTGAGGGGTATATCAAACCCTTTTCTCAAAAGTGAAAGATGATTTTTTGAATAACATAGATTTCTCTAGAACCCGAAATACAAGATAATCGGTTATTTTAAAAACAAAATCAGCATAAATATCATTAAATAATCGAAATTACCTTTAACAGTTGAGATATTTCTTGAGTTAAGTTAGAGATTTGTTGAATAAATTAGGAGAACCATTCATAATTTGTATTTCTTGACCTGCAAAGAAATTTGAAGAAAGAGAAAATATAAAACTTGAATGATGGGGAAAAGAAGCGTGAATGATAGGGAAAGAAGATTAATTGGTAGTTTTTTTTTTTCTTTTTTCCTTTTTTATTTGTTATTGGTTTAGAATTTGGTCCAATGATGGACTGTTTTGGGAAAAAAAAAGGGTAAAATAAATAATAATATTTGAATACAATTATTTTGTAAAGTATTGACATTTTAAATAAATATTTTCTATGAAGCATAAAAATAAAGCTACGTGTTGGATGATAAGCACGACATAATTTATATTCTGAAAAGAATATTAAACGTCATTAATATCAAAGATATACATCATTCTAATGATCACACAGATTTATATATAAACAGTTCAAAGCATAAACTTCACGTTTACAGTCATCACTTACACTTGGTTAACGTCAGACCACATTCTAGCAACAGTCTATTCAATAGAGAATTGCAGCAGAACTTTCCTTTTACAAACTGAGCTAGAGCGGTAATAGCTTACATATAATGTTACCAAAATCCTGACAAAAAAAAAAAATTGCTAAGTTGATATCCAATAATCATTAATAAAAACCTGAATAGTACTGATGCTTTTAGGTGTTAAATTTATTGGGAGGCAAACTTTTATATATTTTTGATAGATAGGAAACAGACCTTGTGTATTGTACACCTTTGAATTCAATAGTCGATATGTGCATAACACTAAACTCACTGAAAACGGAAAGAACAAGATTTTGTGGAGCAAGTTATTTTAATTCCTATGTATACTAGATTTCGTTTTATAGTGTTCCCACGATATAAATATTTTATCACCTTTGTTTTTTTTGGTTATCTAAAATTAAATTTATCTCAAACTGAAGATGATTTCTCGGCTTCATAGTGGCAAAAGACCCTCCATACTGCTCAACAAGATCTTAAAAAAGGGAAGTAAACAGAAATAGGAAGCTTCTGAGGAAAAAGAAAAACTTATATTTGTGAGAGCACCATTCGTTTTAATCATTTAATGTATTGTCACGCCCCGAGCCTACACCCTGGGCGAGACCGGCACTCGGAGACCGTTGCTGGCCCCAAGCGAACCCTTGGCCTGGCTTTCTTAACTCAGCGGAAACTTAACTCAACAGCTCAACTCAAAGCAATGAGAGATTATAAAAAAATAACCAAGTGATAACAATCTGGCCAAGAAGGCAACTCAAGTCTCAAAATAGGATATTATATATATATATATAGAAGAGAGACTCAAAACTAACTGACTGACTGTCTATGAAGCCTCTAAAATACTAAGATGGATGTTGGGACAGGCCCCGCAACATCCTAATAAAACAAAACTCAGAACGCAAAATGACCGAGTCCTCCGGAAAGCAAGGAGGCTCACCACTGACTCTGGAGTGCTCGGTTTGGATCAACGGCGTCTTTGGGAGGCGATCTGGGCACCTACGTACGCATCATAATAAGATGCGAGGCCAGCGCATCAGTACATGGAATGTACGAGTATGCGAGCTGGAAAGCTAAACCACAACTTAAGCTTGAAAGGAGTAGAAAGGAACTCTTACCTTGGCTCTGTTCGACTCATGAATAACTGAACTCAATACATATAAAGCAATAAAACACAGGCAATATATGTAAGGCTTGTAAATGATAAAACAATAACAACTCAACTTTACTTTATATAAAAGTAAATATAACTTTAGTGGGAGGTTCTTTAACCGACAACCATCACTATGAGCCTAGTGATGATACAACGCTTTACCTCGCGTTGCTCGAGGACCATCCTATACCTTGCCGTGATATAGGAAGCTAACTTTACTTAGTGGATCCACTAGCTTAACTTTCGTGATCATCTAAAAAGTATGATCCGAGAAATCCCATGTTGGCGCATGGTTCTTATGTAGAGTTGAGTTAATATGAACTCGTGTCTCCAATTCGGTGCTCAATACTACTCCCAAAAATACTTTGGCTCATAAGTGTTTTAAAAACAATCTTCTTTCTTTAATTGAGATAATTACTCAAAACTTAGCCCAAAGGCTCTTTTGGAAAACATGGCTCCCCTCTTACTCAAATGTAAAAACATTTATAACCTCCTTTGGGAATACTTAGTTCCCTAATAGCCCTTTTTGAAAAGAACTCAACTTGAAACTCTTAACTTAACTCGAAACTCTTGACTTAACTCGACTTGAAACTCTATACTCTTATACTTGACTTGAAACTAACTTCCCTTGAATTGGAATTATGAATTCAAGTGTTTGATCACATGTTATGGACGAGTTCTTGACGTTTAGTCGTACTCTAAAGTGTCGAAAACAACTATGAAACATAAGTATAATACCTAGGAACATGCATGAGAAAGTGAGAAAGGAACAGGGGGACTTGGCTGTGACTTCAGACTTCTGGTGACACAGGTGGCACTTACGGACGCCATCGACGGACCGTAAATGGACTTACGGTCCGTACTGCAGGTCCGTCATTCATGACAGAGAATCCCCCCCCCCCAGAACTCAGTCAGACTAATTGGCTAAGTGTTGACCCACGGCCGGGACTTACGGTCCGTAGGTCAGGCTACGGACCGTAGGTCATGTCCGTAGATCAACGCCCTAAAAAGCCTAGCTTATGTCCCAATTGATGGTTGACCAGTACGGACCGTCAATTGATCTACGGTCCGTAGGTCGTGACCGTAGATGGAAAAATCGACTGCCAATTAGCTGAAACTTGTTGATGGATCACTTCATGTCATAACTTTTAGAAATCCTAAATCCCTCAATATACAATAGATTTCAGCCCAAAACACAAACAAGTCATGTACTCAATCAACTAGAACTTCCAACAACACGATCAACAACACAATCCAACAACTTCAACAACAAGACCAATCTTTTCTCAAAACTAAAACGAGTTGGTGTGTGGGGGAAAGGATCAACCCATCACTAAGCACTCACATACCTTGATAGGGATCACCCCCGATGAAATCACGACGATCTCCTTGCTTGATCTTCCCTTTCTTCTCTTCTTCTTCTCTTCTCCTTCTCTTCCAAGCCCTAACTCTTACTCTTTTTTAAAAAAAAAATTGGGAACAGAACTGATCAAAATCAGTCCAACACAACAAAATAACACCAAGAATTAAATTAGGGAAAAAGACCAAAATGCCCTTAAAATTTCGGACAAAATCCCTGCCAACTGCCCAACTTCCAATGGGCATAACTCACTCATATGAACTCGGAATTGAGTAAAATCAGTGGCGTTGGAAAGATCATTCCACGAGCTTCGCAAACATAACCGGAACTACTCCTAAATCCTCCTGATATAGGAGTTATGACTGCTCAAAGTTGGCCAAAAACTCCTTTTTTCCCATACTTAGCCAAAATTTCCAGATTCTAAATTTTTCAAAAAAAATGACTACTTCCAATTTCAAGCTTCTTCATATTCATTTTAAATTGTCGGACGTTACATGTATTCTCCATCGACTTCTATGGTGAAGATATGAGCAGAACTTTATTTCATGATGGCGAAAAATATTTCAGTCTACAAGATTTTAGAGAGAACATATGTTAATAGACAAGAAAAGTGAGTCGTAAATAGTCAACTAAGATGAAGAGTGAGATTTGTCACAAGAATAAATGAATTGCTATAAACATCTTGCTGATATGAAGATTTTATCCTGATCTATAGCTATTTCTGGAGCAAATTATCTCAATTCTTACCTATACTAGATTACTTTTACAATGTCTCGATGCAAATATAAAGATTTCATCCTGATCTAAAGATATTTCCTTGACTTCACAGAAGCAATAGATGATACACACTGGTAAAAAAGATTTAACAAAGAAAAAAAAAATTAACCAAAAAATGAAAATATTCTAAGGAAATAGAATAACTTACATCTATTGAAGCACCACTCGTTTTAATCATTATAGGCTCTCCCAATCAATATTTATGGTGGAAATATCAACAATTTTTTGTCCGTAGCCGTGTTTTGAGCAATAGACACTCCACACTGCTTGACAAGATGTAAAAAAAGGAAAAGAGTTAGCAAAAACAGTGAAGTGAATTAAACAAAAATAAAAAGCTTCTGAGGGAAAAGAATAACTTACATTTGTCAGAGCACCATTTGTTTTAATCATTACTGGTATTTATTATCGATATTTATGATGGGAATTTGAGCAATATTTAGCCAGTATTCCCCCTTGTTAAATTCTAGTAGTGGTGTGAGCAATGGGCAGTCAAAAATAGATAGTTTAGAGAGGGAGGAGGGCATCCCTTTTACTGGAAGTGATTGGAGATTAGGGCAACTTCTGATCTTCAGCTGAGAGAGGGAGGAGGGCAGTTCTAATTCAGAAAGTGATTGGAGACTCCATATGGTGAGCTGAGAGAGGGAGGAGGGCAGTGCTGATTCAGAGAGTGATTGGAGATTAGGGCAAATGCCGATGTGTAGACGTAGAAGGGAAGTGAGGTGGGAAAGATGTAGTGAATGGAGCTCATCATGGTTCCATAAATGTAGCTCTGAAAGAGAGGAGGGAAGCCGGCCTTCTTCCAACAGTGACTGAATTTGAGGTAAATTAGTAATACGTAGATATTCAAGAGAGGTGAGGCTTTTGAGATCTTCACTGCTTACTGTTTTCAGATTGCGTATGGTAAGACTTTGGATAGAGGAAGGCAACTTCCAATGTTCGATCTCTTCGTCATTGTCATCATGTTCCATCTCTTCGTCACTGCCATCATGTTCCATCTCTTCTTCACTGCCATCATGTTCCATCTCTTCGTCACTGCCTTCATGTTCGATTTCTTTGTCACTGCCATCATGTTCCATCTCTTCGTCACGGCCATCATGTTCCATCTCTTCGTCACTGCCATCATGTTCCATCTCATCGTCACTGCCTTCATGTTCGATCTCTTCGTCACTGTCATCATGTTTGATCTGTAACACTCTGAGTCTCGGTAAAAGCCACTCCTTTCGTCCATTTACCAGTTTCTTGCAATTGTCGATCTCAAGGACTTCTAAATTGAAGGGCAATCCTCCTTCAGGAAAGGACTCTATATCTGGACAATTCCACAGTTTCAGTCTCTTAAGAGATGGAAGGAGTTCCTGCATACGTTCTGGCAGCCACGTCAACTTCTTACAGTACTCAATACTCAGTGACGTCATCTGGGTCCCCCCACATGCCACCGAAAGTTTTTCAATATCCTCACATCCCATAATAGTGAGAGTTTCAGTGGCAGTAGGAATCAAAAACCTCCTAGTAAGGTTGTGGCATTCCCGTACCCTCAAAGTGCGTGCTCTTGGGAGAAACTGATCAGGTGACATAACACATTCTTGCAGTGTCAAATCCTCCAGAAACATCTCACCAACTGGCTCCTCCAATTTCAGTTCCTTGCAGTTATAAATTCTTATTTTCTTCAAGGTACTGGGCAGTTTGCTAAAAGGTAAGGTAAGATGGTCACAATCACCAATCTTTAATTCAACAATCTGCTTCATTCCCTCAAGTTGGGATGTATCCAAATTCAGTTGAGGACATTTTGAAATTTTCAGTTCTGTTAGAGAACAAAGATTTTCAGGCAACTTCCCCATCAACTTGGGACAATCTTCAATTGAAAGCTTCTCAAGTTTAGGGAACTCCCCACATCCTAGTACATGCCAATGCTTCCAGTCCAGCATATCTTTAAACTCAAGCTTCTCAAGAGAGTTAAAAGGCTTTTTGGAGGATGAACTGCCATAAAATTCTTTCGTCACTTCTGGCATATCTGCAAATTCAAGCTTCTCAAGAGAGTTAGAAGGCTTATTGGAGGATGAACTGCGATAAAATTCTTCCTTCACTTCTGTTATTCCATGCATCCCTCGAATGCAAAGGATTTTCAAAGAAGGAAGTTCTCCTAGTGCTGGCAAAGAATAACAGTCCTTGCAGTAGCTAAGAGACAATTTTACTAGCTTAAGAAACAAAGGATCAGCCAGCCAATTTGAAAATTTGGTCCCTCTATATCCAGTGATTTCAACTTCTTTTATGTTTGTGTGTGGGCGTAGCCCATCAAGTATGTCAATTTCAGTTTGTGAAAATTCAGCAGTACTGCTTTCACTCCACTCCAAAGATAAATTCTCAACATGATTTTTCTCCTTCAATTTTGCTTTCAGAGCTTCCCTTTGATCGACCACATTCTGTAACTCTAAAACTGATAGAGATCCATACAAGTTCTCTAGTTCACCCAAATCTTCAATTTTCAAACCACCTAGACGTAAATTTCCCACTAACACTTGGAGGCTTTTCAACTTGCTCAGATGTAGCGGCATCTTCAAGCGAGATGTGTTGCTTAAGTCAAGGTGACGCAAGTTTATCAAATTTTCCATCTGCAGAGGTAGCTCCTCAAGAGACCAACAATTTGACAAGAGAAGTGTCTCCAAGTTATACAATGCACAAATAGAATCTGGCAACTTTCCAATATGTGTCCAAGAAAGGTCCAAAAATCTGAGGAGCTTAAATTTGACAAACAAGTCATTTGGAAACTCCTCAATGTCATAACCTGACAATGATAATGCCCTTAAGGATGTCAGACTTGGCAGTATGTTATGCAACACCCTCTTGCTTAGCTGATAGCCAGTGATATTGACTGGAAGCAATGTCCTCAGCTGCCCTGATTTGGAGAGTTGTTTCAATTTCTCAAAGTCACCTTCTCGTCCCATGGAATAGGACATGTGCCGACTTTGTTCCAACATATCATCAGATCCTTCATTCTCTTCCAACCTAATACAAAGTTTTGAAGATGCAGTTTGGGCCAAATCATTGATAAGGTCATGCATTAAGAATCTCTCCGATTCCCATTCAGACTCTGGGACCCTTTCGAACAATGATCTTGATCTCAACTCGTCAAAGTATTTGTTACCTAAACAAAACTGCTTTACAAGACCATTAGCAATCCACAGGTAAATAGCTTGGTCTTTGCAGAATTCATAATCTTTGGGATATATTGCACAAAAAGCAAAACATTGCTTCAAATGTGCAGGAAGATCATTGTAGCTCAACATCAATGCTGGTAATATACCATTCCAACAACTTTGCTGTTCCCATATTTCACTTCTTAAAATGTTTCTCCACTCATCCACATCTGATTTGCCGCGTAAAACACCAGCAAGTGCCTTTAGAGCTAAAGGCAACCCTTTGCACTTGTCTGCAATTTTTTTCCCAACCTCTTCAAGTTCTGGATGATCCCTATTTTCTAGTGAATGTCGTTTGAATAAATCCCAAGAGTCTTCACTAGACAGAGTCCCCACGGTGATTGCACAACGATCAGCACACATCATCTGAGCAACACTCTCCTTACGTGTTGTTACAATGATCTTACTTCCCATATCTCCTTGTACAAAAACATTTCTCAGGTTATCCCACTCACTATAGGTATCATTCCACACATCATCAAGGACAACAAGAAACTTCTTTCCCTTCAGGCTTTCCTTCAATTTGACCTGTAGCTGATTAAGATTGCCGTCATCCTTCGAGTCAAATGAGCCAATTCCTTGAAGTAACCCTTTAGTTATTCTCAAAGCATCATATGGCTCAGAAACACAATACCAAGCTTTCAAACGAAAATGGTCCTTCAGCTTGTCACTATTGTAAACCACTTTAGCTAGTGTTGTCTTACCTGCACCGCCCATTCCAACAATAGGAACTACAGTCAGGTTTCCTCCACTTGCATCTTCAGACAATAAACGGTCAATCAAATCCTTTATTTCCTTGTGCCTACCAAAGATATCAGATTCATCAACCAAACAAGTTGAAGGTGTTCTAGTTTCTTGTCTAGTCGAACCAAAATGTTCCTGTAAGCCAAGGCGGCCAATTTGGTTTTCCAACACCTCCAATGTTTCAATAGTCTTTTTCAACTTGTCATTTATGTTAAGAAAAGAATGATCACCCAAGCACAGGTTGCAAAATCTACAATGTTTCAATAGTGTTTCTGCAAGATTTTGATGCTTACCTTCCACCTTAAGCTTCAAAGCTTCATAATTGACTTGTTCAATCAAGTTTTCAGCAGAGTCCACAGCATTTCGAAGCTCCTTAAGCCACTGGCTCACAAATTGATTTGATGCCTGCTTAATCTCTGCATCACTTAGAACTGCTTGAAGACCAAGTAAAGTCACTTTCAGCTTCTTTAAGAGCTGAACATCATTCTTACGCTTCCGAAACATTTTGAGCAGATCACCGTGAGGAGCAAGCCTATCAAAGAGAACATTCAAAGCTGAAGAGAGAAATGCACCACCAACTGCTAAGCCAATCTCCATTTCTGAAATCTGAAAAGCAAAAACAAGGAAACACAAAATGATTTTTTTAAGAATTTTGACAAGATAAATTTTTCAATCTTCAATTACTAACAACTTTACTTTACCTGTAGAATGTTAAGAGTAATTTCCAAACAAGAATTATCACTGATATCTCTCTTTTGCTAGTAAATTTGCAAACAAGAACTTGTAATTGGTACAACTATGTTTGCTAGTTCCTATTCATTACCTTCTCAATTGAATATTGAAGGTAGTTGGGGTCGTAGACAGAGGCGGACCCACGCGTTTATGTGAGGATGCATGCACATGCATCCGTCAACTTGTTTACTATGTAAATTTTAACAGATTTATTTTGTACAATATTTACTTAATAATCCTACTAAATTAAGATATAAGTAGACAACAGTAATTTCGAGCAACGCATCTTTCATTAAAAGAAGACAGACTTTTCACTCAATAAGAAGACAAAGACTTCATCTGATTTATTATTTTCTCAATTTAATAATTAAAACCAAGAGAGTAAAGGTGGGTGTAAAAGGGCCCCTCTAAAATAAAAGAGATCAAAATGATACATTTCTACACCGCTTATTTTATTTACGATGCTAAAAGCGACTACCATATTACTCTTATTTAGAAATGGGAGTTTGGAGGACCAACATTGCATTAAAGAGTTGGACTAAAAGCTATAGAAATTGTACATTGATCCCCACCAAAAAGATGAACAAAAACCATGTTCCAATAAGATCACTACTAATGTCCAATATTACTCTTATTTAGAAGTGGGAGTTTGGAGAACCAACATTGCATTAAAGAGTTGGACTAAAAGCTATAGAAATTGTACATTGATCCCCACCAAAAAGATGAACAAAAACCATGTTCCAATAAGATCACTACTAATGTCCAATATTACTCTTATTTAGAAGTGGGAGTTGGGAGGACCAACACAGTGGGCCCCACCAACTTCCACTTAAATACTATATATTATATATTATTAATTACTATACTATAAATCACTACTAATATCCAATATATTTATCAAACTATATAAGTGGGCCCCACCACCTTTCACTTAAAATAGTACATATTATATATTAATTACTATACTATAAATGACTTAAATACTCCATATTATCTATTACAATAATTAACAATTATTTGACACTTCCAATTCTATCAATGTCGTATAAATTAGGATAAAAAAACCTAACATATAATATTTAAATTTATTTAAAAATAATATAAGTAATACTATACATTAGAATAATTAACAGCTTAATTATTTAAAACTTATATAAAAAATTTAATTGACTCTCTAAATTCTATGGGTACATCTTACTTGACATGGGAGTTTGGGACGACCAACACAACACTAAAGAGATCTTTAAAATATTTTGAATTATTCATTATTATGAATTATAATATTTTTATTTTTACGTAGTTTACAAATATATAAATTTCATTTAAAAAAATTAAAGATATCATACGCAAATTTGATTCTCGAAAAATAAAAAGTGTCACATAAAATGGAATAGACGAAGGATAACTCTCAATTAAATTTATTTCACTTTTTATTTTCCATTTTTAACATAATTTTTCAAGTTGGATTTCTAGGAATTCTATAGTAGACCCATTTAAATTTTACTTTTTTGTTTTAAATTAGAGAACTTGGCCGCACTTCGCACGATCATTAAAATTAAATATTTTTGATTAATTTTATATTTACTCTGTTGTTTAATCGTAATATTATTATTTGTTTTAATAATATGAAGATTGTGAAAAAAATAAAGCTTCACAAATTTTACATCTATTAAATGAGGAAGAATATATTTTTTATCAAATAAATTAAAATATATTTGCTAATAACAAATTCTTCCATTGCATGAGTTTGATCCTTTAATATATAATATATATTTCGGTGTACCATTCTCCTTAAATGTCTAAGAAATATCTCATAATGTCAAATAACACTGTAATACTCCCTGTCCCTAATTACTTGTCCACTTTTAAATTGACACATTTATTAAGAAATCAATTAATGACATAGTAAGTTTATCATTTTACCCTATTAATTATGAAATAGATGAAAAGTTACGCAATTTTCAAAGTAATTAATCATTTAATTGAGGGTATAATAGGTAAAAAAAAAATGTTCTTTCTTCATTTGTCAAAATGGACAAGTAATTAAAGACAACTATAAAAGAAAAAGTGAACAAGTAATTAGGGACAGAGGGAGTACTAAACAAATGCATCAGCAAATGAAATTTATATTAAAAATATATTGAATAATGACGTAATGATACCTTAATAGAATTTCCTATCCATTTAAAAAAAAAACTTTACCCTTTCAATTTCGTTATATCTTCTTATTTAGTAGAAGAATCATTATTTATTATATTCTACTCCACCTTAATTTGTACCATCAGAGTTTTAAGAATAAACATTAAATTTTAAATCGAAATAAAAAATCATTGAAAAATGACAGAAAAAATAATAATAGTATATGAAAATTAAAATAAGCTACAAGAAATGTCTTTTCATGATAATTTTTTGAAATATATTGATAACAATTAAAATGAAGCTGTTATTTATCTTTAAAATTAAGTTTGATTGAATTGAATTAGTACAATGAGAAAAAATATTAAACTAATAACTTTTTAATGTTATTAAATGCATTTTCTTTTTAATTGAGTAGTAGATTAAAAGTTCCGAATTAGGATATTAAAATAATATCTTGCTCTCTCCTTAATTATTATGGTATTGCAAACATTTATTTTCCTTAAATAGTGATTCATTTTCCATTTACAGTTATATCCAATTACTTTCTAATGTATTGAATGTGGTTATGGGATATTAAAATAATATCTTTATCTTTCCTTAATCATAATAAAATTATAATTTAACATTTATTTTTCTGAAATGATAATTTTGTTTTAATTCCTAGAACATATTGTTTACTATATTCAATGTAATTATAATAAAACATATTGTATTTAGTATGACAAAAGAACTTAACAATTGGAAAAATTAGATAAATAGTAATCTTAGCTTCTAAGAAATGTCACATCATCATTTACATATCCAACTTTATATATATAAGAGAGTTAAAAAAGAAAAAATAAGTGATTTAAGAAAATTATATAAATAACATTAATGATGAGATGAAGATTAAGAAAAAACGTCAAATAAATTAGTAGTATTGATGATGATAAAAGTTAAATAAATCATTTTTTCTATTATTTAAATTTTTAACATAAAATTTCCAATCTTTTAAAATTAAAAATAAATGTTAAAAATAAAATAAAAAATCAAGGCAATAATTATTTTAAAAGAAAAACATAACCAAAATTGTCGAAAAAAAAATTGATAAAAATAAATAAGTATCTATTACTAAGAATGATGTTACTACATTTTCTATTTAACTTTATTGTTACATATCGATAGAAACTTTTAGAAGAAGAAATGATCCAAAAATTTAAAAATAATGATTCCTTAAATGGTGATTCATTTTTCATTTACAGCTTTTCAATTAATTTTTAATGTATTATATATGGTTATGGATATTGGAATAATAATTTTATCTTTCCTTAATCATAATAAATTATATTTTAACCTTTGTTTTTCTGAAATGATAATTTTCTTTTCATTCGTACAACATATTGATTAATATATTAAATGTAATTATAATAAAACATGTTGTATTTAGTATGACAAAAGAATTCAAAATTTATAAAATTTAATAAATAGTAATCCTAACTTCTAAGAAAATGATATAAATTACATTAATGATGAAATGAAGATTAAGAAAAGAAGTAAATCAAATTAATAATAATATTGATGATGATAGGAGTTAAATAAATCATTTTATATATTTTGTAAATTTTCAATATAAATTTTTCAGTCTTTTAAAATTAGAAAATACTAAAAAATAAAACTAAAACTAAAAATCGAGGCAACAATTATTTTAAGGAAAAAATAACAAAAAATGTCAGAAACATTGATAAGAATAAATAAGTATCTATTGCTAACAAGGTGTCACTCCATATTTTCTATTTTAGCTTTATTATTACATATAGATAGAAACTTTAAGATGAAGAAAGATCCAAAAATTTTAAAAATAACAAATCAATTATGTAAAAATACATATGTAATTCTTATAAAGTTATAATAACTAATTTCTTCAAATAAATAATTAAATGAAAGAAAAAAAGTAATTAAGAAAATAATATAAATAACATTAATTATGAGATTAATAACATTGATGAGGAAAGGAACTAAATATGATCATCTTTTTAAATTATTTTTTAAGAAAAAATATATAAACTTTAATTAAAGATAAATAAGAAAAAAAACTTTAATTAAAGATACAAAAAATCAAGACAAAATAAAAGAAGAAAGAAATTAGAAGAATAATGAGGTTGAAAGAAATAATATCTAATTTTCTCTCTTTTCAAATCACAAAATAAATTTTTGCTTGTTCTCCTCCTAATTTGATACGAATTTCATAAATAGAATGATTTTTTCTCCAAATAATTTTTCTTATCTTTTGAAACACTAATCAACCTTCTTATAAATTTCTCAACCACAATGAATTTTCTCTCTTTGTAGGAGGACTAAACATTTTTTCAAAAATTCTTTTATTTTGAAAATAACTTTTTGTTACCTAATCTCTTTCTTTACATCAATGTCTTCACAAGAATCATGAGATATTCTCTCTTTCTCTTTTGTTAAAAAAGTCACGTGACCTAGAAATTTGATGGACATCTTAGCGATAGAAGTTGATACCATATATTGATCATCATCGTCAGAAGAAGAAAAGTCAAAGTGAAGAAATTTGTTCTTATTTGTTACAAGTGCTCAACTATATTTTATTTTATTTTATAGGCTAAATAATTAGAAACAGTTATGAAAAATGAATAGTTTTTATCTTTTCATCTTCCATTTTCATTTACTTAAATCTATAGTGTAATGGATGTTATAAAGGGCATAATCAATCGGGTATGACATAAATACTTTTTTTTTTAAAATACAAATAAAAAATACAAAACAAAGATAAAATGTCCAAAAAAGGAGAAAAAAATGAATAGAAATACTGGTCATAAAGAGATGTCACATCAGATATGTAATTATATCAATGACATATAAATTGAAATAAAAAAATTACATATTTTATTTGAAAATCACGTAATAGTACTATAAGGTATAATAATTAACAACTTAACATATTTTAAAATTTTAGTTGACTCTCCAAATTCCATATGTCTCATGTAATTGAGCCAGAGAATAACATATATTGGTTTAAAATTAATAAAAATATTATAAATTATAATAATTAACCATTTAAAATTTATTAAAAAAAAACCCTTTAAAAAAATTTAGTTGGCGCTCCAAATTCAATCGGTATTACAATAATTAAAACATGGAAATTAACATAGATTGGACTCCTGCTGACATTTATGTTTCCTTTTTTAAAATTTTTTCTTTTATACTTTATATAAATAATTTTTTTATGTAAAAAGTATTATAAATCATAATAATTAATAGCTTAAAATATTTGAAAACATATAAAAAGTTTTTGTTAACTTTCAAAATTTCATCTATACCGCATAAATTGGGAGAAATATAGATATATAGATATTTTAAGTTGCTAATTATTGTGAGTTATAATACGTTTTATGTAATTTTCATATATATTATTCGCTTTGTCCTGATTTATGTGATACAAATGAAATTTCAAAAGTCAATGAATTTTTTATAAGTTTTTTTTATATTAACTTGTTAATTATTGTGATTTATAATATATTTACGTAAAACATACTCTAAATAAAAATAATTAGCAACTTAAAATATATAAAAACATACTAAAAAATTGATTAACTTCAAATTTCATATGTACCACATAAATTAAAACAGAAACAGTAACATATATTGGGGCCCGTGTTAGCACGGGATCCCATATCTAGTTATGAAATATATTGAAGTAACGGTGAATTTGCCTTCGAACAACTTATAGGTCATAAATTCGAACAGTGAAAAATAAATATAAATATTTTTATTAAGTACTTGTGGTGCATTTTTTTCTCGAATCATACTAACATGGAATTTTTTGTGCATCCAGAGCTACCCTTGCCTTATCAACTGTGTATTGAAGCTCAATGTTTAGTGACAGAGTTCTTTGAAGAAGCACATTAACATTTCTAATACGTGTTTTTGGAGATAATAATAGGCATGCATAATTTTATAGTAATAGTGTGTTAGCAGAAGCTACAAATGTTCATTATTTTAACTCAATATAATTATTAAGTAAAGATTCAACAACATAAATATGTTAGAACTTATATACTTTCTAAGTCCGATTTAAGTTTCTTACTTTCTTTTATTGATATGTCTTAAAAAGAGTATTTCTTTTTATGTTTAATAAGTTTTCCAATTCCTACATTCTACCTTGTAAGTTTAAGACTACAAAATTTGAAAAACTACACATATCTTTAATTTAATCATAAATTTCAAAAATCTATTTTTATTTTTTAAACTTTGTGCTCAAACAAACTATAATACTTAAATTGAGCGGAGTTAGTACATCTAGTCTGCAACCATGTGCTCTATTCTATATATTAATAGTTAGGTTATTGTAATGTAGTGGAAAAGGAGTAAAGTAAATGATTATAAAACTTAATTGTCATCAATCAATTTATTCGAGAAACCTACCCCTCTTAACTACACAATCAATATGTATAATTGGTAGAATCTACAACTGGCATTCATTGGGGGAAGGGGAAGGGGAAGGGGACGGCGCGGGGGAGGGGGGACTATGATTTTTTCTCATTCCAATAATTGAAGCAAGAGAAAAATGGTAATTTATTAGGGGGGCTTAGGTGGGGGACTCAAAAATAAAAGAGCTTAAAATAATAGATTTCTACACGGCTCATTACAGTGTTAAAAAGGACATACCATATCATACATATGTTCACTTTAATATTTTTGAAAAGTACTTTTCTTTTTTTAAAAGAAAAGAAAAAAAAATATCATTCTTGAAAATATTATTATTGAGGAATTTTGAATTTAACAGAATTGGATCACTTGTTTAAATGATATTTTACATTTTGATAAATCATCGCACTTTCTTCCTTACATTTTCTACTTACTAAATTTCTACACAACTCATTATATTTATAGTGCTAAAATGGACTATCATATCATGAATATGTTGGCATGTAACTTATAGGTAATAGATTCAAGTCGTGAAAAAGAAGATACTAATATTTTTATTAAGTACTTGAGGTACACCTTTTTCTCGGACCATACTAATGTGGAATATTTCGTGCACCAAGTTGTCTTTGTTGTGTATTAAAGCTCAATGTTTAGTGACAAAGTTCCTTGAAAAAGCACATTAACATTTATAATACCTGTTTTTGGAGATGATAATAATAGGTGCATATAATTGATATAGTAAAATGTGTTAGCAGAAGCTACAAACGTTTAATATTTTAACTCAGTAGAATTATTAAGTAAAGATTCAACAAAATAAATTGTTCAAACTTATATACTTCTTTAGTTTTAATTTATGTTTGGTTGGGTTTAACGTTTTGGAAAATGTTTTTCAAATCAACTAATTTTCCTCAAATTTAAGGAAAATGACTTTCCTTCAAAACTTGAGGAAAATATTTTCCAAAACTCTCTTTCAACTTCAAATTACAATTTTTTTTTAGTTGAAAAAAGCAATTTATTTTGTCTCTACCCTCAAACCAGCCTCCCAACCACCACCACCACCCCCCCCCCCCAAAATATATATATATATTTTGTTTTTAAAAAATATTTTTAACTTCATTTTTTTACCCCCCTCACCCTTACCCCCAGCCCCCTACCACCACCACCCCCAAAAAAAAAAAAATTAAAAGTTGTTTTTAAAGATATTTCTAATTTCTAATTTTTATTTTTTATCCCCACGCCCAAAAAAAAAAAAATTTTAAGTTTGTTTTTAAAAAATATTTTCAACTTCAAAATTTCATTTTTTCACCCCTACCCTCGACCCACCCACTCCCTACCAGCCCCCCCACTCCCCCAAAAAAAAATTAAGTTTGTTTTTAAAAAATATTTTCAACTTCAAAATTTTATTTTTTCCACCTCTACCCTCAACCCCTCCCCTACCAGCCCCCGCCCCCAAAGAAAATTTTAAGTTTGTTTTAAAAAATATTTTCAACTTTAAATTTTTATTTTTCACCCTACCCCCACCCCAAAAAAATTTAAGTTTGTTTTTAGAAAATATTTTCAATTTCAAAAATTATTTTCTACTTTAATAAAAATAAAAGATATTTCTCAAAACATTTTTCACTCATAAATCAAACACTAAAAATCTTTTTTGGAAGATATTTTCTACTCACCAACCAAACATGAGAAAATAAGTCAAAAATCTACTTGTTTTTCAGAAAAACATTTTCTAGGAAAACATTTTCCTTCAACCAAACACACCCCTAGTGGTGGAGATTTTTCTAGCAACTATACGCTATGTAAGATCATTCATTACCATGTTTGTATGGTTGGCAATCATAGGAAAAAGGGAAAAAAGACAAATATATCTCTCAACTTTGTGATTTTAGAACGGATATAACCCTCATTAAAAACGGTTAATATATATCCATATCATTTAACAAATGGTGCATATTTATCATTTTCGTTACATATCTATATTTACTTAATTGAAAAAAATTATAGTAATGAGTTTTTTATTTCAAAAATATCTCGTGACTTGAGAAAATTATTTCACCTCATAGTTACACCTCTAAACCCGATCCAAATGAAAAAAAATAGTTTAATTCCTCATCTACTCAATCATAAATGGATTTGGATCAAGTCTGAATAGAAGAAGGATTGAGATTTTTTTAAATTGTGGTAGGATGTGGGTGGGTAAAAAATTGATGAGATAATGATTTTAAGCCATGTGACATTTTTTAAATTTAAAAACCAATTTCAAGATATTTTTTAATTCAGTCGGTTAGCGAAAAGGGTAAATATATACACTATTTGTTAGACAATAAAGATATATATGCATTATTTGTTAGTCGACAAAGATATATATTTAATATTTTTTTAATGAGGGATATATTTGTTCTAAATCGCAAAATTAAGGAGTATATTTTCCCCTTTGCCCTAGATTTTTTTTTCACTTTTCATATTTTTTTCTTATAATGATTTAGAGACATTAATGTTACCTACAAAGTCAAGACAACTCTCGTAAGTCTTCTCCAAAATATTATCATCATGGTCTCTATCTAGGTCCATCATAACATTGTCTCAATAATAAGTGTTATATATATATATATATACTAGATATGGGACCCCGTGCTAGCACGGGGCCCAATATATATTATTATTTCTATTTTAATTTATGTGGTACATATGAAATTTAAAGTTAATCAATTTTTTAATATGTTTTTATATATTTTAAGTTGCTAATTATTTTTATTTAGATTATGTTTTACGTAAATATATTATAAATCACAATAATTAACAAGTTAATATAAAAAAGAAAACTTATAAAAAATTCATTGACTTTTGAAATTTCATTTGTATCACATAAATCGAAGGAGCGAGTAATATATATATAAATTACATAAAACGTATTATAACTCACAATAATTAGCAACTTAAAATATCTATATATCTATATTTCTCCCAATTTATGTGGTATAGATGAAATTTCGAAAGTTAACAAAAAAAATTATATGTTTTCAAATATTTTAAGCTATTAATTATTATGATTTATAATACTTTTTACATAAAAAAAAGATTTATATAAAGTATAAAAGAAAATTTTTTTAAAAAGGAAACATAAATGTCAGCAGGAGTCCAATCTATGTTAATTTCTATGTTTAAATTATTTTAATACCGATTGAATTTGGAGAGCCAACTAAATTTTTTTAAAGGGTTTTTTAAAAAAAATTTAAGTTTTTAATTATTATAATTTAGAATATTTTTATTAATTTTAAACCAATATATGTTTTTCTCTGTCTTAATTACATGAGACATATGGAATTTGAGAGTCAACTAAAATGTTAAAATATGTTAAGTTGTTAATTATTATACCTTATAGTACTATTTGAGAGTCAACTAAAATGTTAAAATATGTAATTTTTTAATTTTAATTTATATGTCATTGATATAATTACATATCTGATGTGGCATCTCTTTATGACCAGTAGTTCTATTCATTTTTTTTCTCCTTTTTTTGACATTTTATCTTTGTTTTATATTTTATATTTGTATTTGGAAAAAAAAAAGTATTTATGTCATACTCGATTAATTATGCCCTTTATAACATCCATTACACTAATATAGATTTAAGTAAATGAAAATGGAAGATGAAAAGATAAAAACTATTCATTTTTCATAACTGTTTATAATTATTTAGCCTATAAAAAAAATTGTTTAGCACTTGTAACAAATAAGAACAAATTTCTTCATTATGGCTCTTCTTCTTGTGACGATGATGATCAATATATGGTATCAACTTCTGTTGCTAAGATGTCCATCAAATTTCTAGGTCATGTGACTTTTTAACAAAAGAGAAAATATCTCATGATTTTTGTCAAGACATTGATGTAAAGAAAGAGATTAATTAACAAAAAGTTCTTTTCAAAATAAAAGACTTTTTTGAAAAAATGTTTAGTCCTCCTACAAAGAGAGAAAATTCATTGTGGTTGGGAATTTTATAAGAAGGCTGATTAGTGTTTCAAAGGGTAAAAAAATTATTTGGAAAAAAAATCATTCTATTTATGAAATTCGTATCAAATTAGGAGGAGAACAAGCAAAAATTTAATTTGTGATTTGAAAAGAGAGAAAATTAGATATTATTTCTTTCAACCTCATTATTTTTCTAATTTCTTTCTTCTTTTATTTTGTCTTGATTTTTTGTATCTTTAATAAAAAAAAAATTCTTATTTATCTTTAATTAAAGTTTATATATGTTTTCTAAAAAAAGAATTGAAAAAGATGAACATATTTAGTTCCTTTCCTCATCAATGCTATTAATCTCATAATTAGTGTAATTTATATTATTTTCTTAATTACTTTTTTTCTTTCATTTAATTATTTATTTGAAGAAATTAGTTATTATAACTTTATAAGAATTACACATGTATTTTTACATAATTGATTTGTTATTTTTAAAATTTTTGGATCTTTCTTAATTTTAAAGTTTCTATCTATATGTAATAATAATAAAGCTAAAATAGAAAATGTGGGGTGACACCTTGTTAGCAATAGATACTTATTTATTCTTATCAATGTTTCTGACATTCTTTGTTATTTTTTCCTTAAAATAATTGTTGCCTCGATTTTTAGTTTTAGTTTTTTTTTTTTTTGCAATTTATAATTTTAAAAGACTGAAAAATTTATATTGAAAATTTAGAAAATATAAAAAATGATTTATTTAACTCCTATCATCATCAATATTATTATTAATTTGTTTTACTTGTTTTCTTAATCTTCATTTCATCATTAATGTAATTTATATAATTTTCTTAGAAGTTAGGATTACTATTTATTTAATTTTTAAAAATTTTGAATTCTTTTGTCATACTAAATACAACATGTTTTATTATAATTACATTTAATATATTAATCAATATGTTGTACGAATGAAAAGAAAATTATCATTTCACAAAAACAAAGGTTAAGAAATAATTTATTATGATTAAGGAAAGATAAAATTATTATTCCAATATCCATAACCATATATAATACATTAAAAATTAATTGAAAAGTTGTAAATGAAAAAGGAATCACCATTTAAGGAATCATTATTTTTAAATTTTTGGATCATTTCTTCTTCTAAAAGTTTCTATCGATATGTAACAATAAAGTTAAATAGAAAATGTAGTAACATCATTCTTAGTAATAGAAACTTATTTATTTTTATCAATTTTTCTGACAATTTTGGTTATATTTTTCTTTAAAATAATTATTGCCTTGAATTTTTATTTTATTTTTAACATTTATTTTTAATTTTAAAAATTGGAAATTTTATGTTAAAAATTTAAATAATAGAAAAAATGATTTATTTAACTTTTATCATCATTAATACTACTAATTTATTTGACGTTTTTTCTTAATCTTCATGTCATCATTAATGTTATTTATATAATTTTCTTAAATCACTTATTTTTTTCTTTTTTAACTCTTTTATATATATAAAGTTGGATATGTAAATGATGATGTGACATTTCTTAGAAGCTAAGATTACTATTTATCTAATTTTTTCAATTGTTGAGTTCTTTTGTCATACTAAATACAATATGTTTTATTATAATTACATTGAATATAGTAAACAATATGTTCTAGGAATTAAAACAAAATTATCATTTCAGAAAAAGAAATGTTAAATTATAATTTTATTATGATTAAGGAAAGATAAAGATATTATTTCAATATCCCATAACCACATTCGCTACATAGAAATTAATTGGATATAACTGTAAATGGAAAATGAATCACTATTTAAGGAAAATAAATGTTTGCAATACCATAATAATGAAGGAGAGAGTAAGATATTATTTTAATATCCTAATTCGAAACTTTTAATCTACTACTCAATTAAAAAGAAAATGCATTTAATAACATTAAAAAGTTATTAGTTTAATATTTTTTCTCATTGTACTAATTCAATTCAATCAAACTTAATTTTAAAGATAAAATAAAAGCTTCATTTTAATTGTTATCAATATATTTCAAAAAATTATCGTGAAAAGGTATTTCTTGCAGCTTATTTTAATTTTCATATACTATTATTATTTTTTCTGTCATTTTTCAATGATTTTTTATTTCGATATAAAATTTAATGTTTATTCTTAAATCTCTGATGGTACAAATTAAGGTGAGTAGAATATAATAAATGATGATTCTTCTACTAAATAAGAAGATATAACGAAATTGAAAGGGTGAATATTTTTTTTTTAAATGGATAGGAAATTCTATTAAGGTATCATTACGTTATTATTCAATATATTTTTAATATAAATTTCATTTGCTGATGCATTTGTTTAGTACTCCCTCTGCCCCTAATTACTTGTTCACTTTTTCTTTTATAGTTGTCTCTAATTACTTGTCCATTTTGACAAATCAAGAAAGAACAATTTTTTTATCTATTATACCCTCAATTAAATGATTAATTACTTTGAAAATTGCAGAACTTTTCATCTATTTCATAATTAATAGGGGTAAACTGATAAACTCACTATGTCATTAATTGATTTCTTAATAAATGTGTCAATTTAAAAGTGGACAAGTAATTAGGGACATAGGAAGTATTAGAGTGTTATTTGACATTATGAAATATTTCTTAGACATTTAAGGAGAATGGTACACCGGAATATATATTATATATTAAAGGATCAACCTCATGCAATGGAAGAATTTGTTATTAACAAATATATTTTAACTTATTTGATAAAAAATATATTCGTCCTCATTTAATATATGTAAAATTTGTGAAGTTTTATTTTTTTTCACAATGTTCATATTATTAAAACAAATAATAATATTACGATTAAACAACAGAGTAAATATAAAATTAATCAAAAATATTTAATTTTAATGATCGCGCGAAGTGCGGCCAAGTTGTCTAATTTAAAACAAAAAAGTAAAATTTAAATGGGTCTACTATAGAATTCCTAGAAATTCAACTTGAAAAATTATGTTAAAAATGGAAAATAAAAAGTGAAATAAATTTAATTGAGAGTTATCTTTCGTCTGTCCCATTTTATGTGACAATTTTTATTTCTTGAGAATAAAATTTGCATATGATATCTTTAGTTTTTTAAAATGAAATTTATATATCTGTAAACTACGTAAAAATCAATATATTATAATTCATAATAATGAATAATTCAAAATATTTTAAAGATCTCTTTAGTGCTGTGTTGGTCCTCCCAAACTCCCATTTCAAATAAGAGGTACCCATAGAATTTAGAGTCAATTAAATTTTTTATATAAGTTTTAAATAATTAAGTTGTTAATTATTCTAATGTATAGTATTACTTATATTATTTTTAAATAAATTTAAATATTATATGTTAGGTTTTTTATCGTAATTTATACGACATTGATAGAATTTAAAGTATTAAATAATTGTTAATTATTGTAATAGATAATATAGAGTATTTAAGTCATTTATAGTATACTAATTAATATATAATATGTAGTATTTAAGTGGAAGGTGGTGAGACCCACTTATATAGTTTGATAAATATATTGGATATTAGTAGTGATTTATAGTATAGTAATTAATAATATATAATATGTAGTATTTAAGTGGAAGTTGGTGGGGCCCACTGTGTTGGTTCTCCCAACTCCCACTTCTATATAGGAGTAAACACCTGTACTATAGTTCTTTCCCATCAAACCACGTATACTATTTAGAATAAATTGAAATATTATATGTTAGGTTTTTTATCCTAATTTATACGACATTGATAGAATTTAAAGTGTCAAATAATTGTTAATTTTTGTAATAGATAATATGGAGTATTTAAGTCATTTATAGTATAATAATTAATAAATAATATGTAGTATTTAAATGGAAGGTGGTGGGGCCCACTTATATAGTTTGATTAATATATTGGATATTAGTTGTGATTTATAGTATAGTAAAATTATCCAAAAAGCCCTTTAATCAAGAAAAAAGATAAAAATAATTTATAAAAAACATTCTTGAAAGTATGTTTTGTAGTTAAGATTTGCAGAGTTCTGTAAAATTCGGATAAAATAACTCATTTCAGTGTGAAGAGGAGGATTGAAGTGATGTCGTCAGTGATTGATATTTTAGATTTGGAAAATTTCGAGTAATTAATTCATTTTAATAAATTAGAGTTAGTTGTTAGTATTAAATTATGGTGTTAATTAAGGTGCGAGATGCAATTAGTCAAGAAATGGAGAATATAAATAGATGTTTTTGTAACTCATTAGATATAATTAGAATAGTAAATAAGATTGAATTTTTATTTAATAAATGAAATATTTAATGAAAAGAATAAAGAAAAAATCTCAAAAAAAAGAAGAGAAAAATATATACTAATATATAATATGTAGTTTTAAGTGGAAGTTATTAGTTTAATATTTTATCTCATTGTACTAATTCAATTCAATGAAACTTAATTTTAAAGATAAAATAACATCTTCATTTTAATTTTATCAATATATTTCAAAAAATTATCGTGAAAAAGCATTTCTTGCAGCTTATTTTAATTTTGATATACTATTATTATTTTTTCTGTCATTTTTCAATGATTTTTATTTCGATTTAAAATTTAATGTTTATTCTTAAAACTCTGATGATACAAATTAAGATGAAGTAGAATATAATAAATGATGATTCTTCTACTAAATAAGAAGATATAACAAAATTGAAAGGGTGAATATTTATTTTTTTAAATGGATAGAAAATTCTATTAAGGTATCATTACGTGATTATTCAATATATTTTTAATATAAATTTCATTTGCTGATGCATTTGTTTAGTACTCCCTCTATCCCTAATTACCTGTTAACTTATTCTTTTATAATTGTCTGTAATTACTTGTCCATTTGGACAAATGAAGAAAGAACATTTTTTTACATATTAAACCCTCAATTAAATGATTAATTACTTTGAAAATTGCAGAACTTTTGATCTATTTCATAATTAATAGGGGTAAGATGATAAAATCACTATGTCATTAATTGATTTCTTAATAAATGTGTCAATTTAAAAGTGGACAAGTAATTAGGGACCAGAGGAGTATTACTGGAATATATATTATATATTAAAGGATCAACCTCATGCAATGGAAGAATTTGTTATTAGCAAATATATTTTAACTTATTTGATAAAAAATATATTCTTCCTTATTTAATAGATGTAAAATTTGTGAAGCTTTATTTTTTTCACAATCTTCATATTATTAAAATAAATAATAATATTACGATTAAACAACAGAATATATATAGAATTAATCAAAAATATTGAATTTTAATGATCACGCGAAGTGCGGCCAAGTTCTGTAATTTAAAACAAAAAAGTAAAATTTAAATGGGTCTACTATAGAATTCCTAGAAATCCAACTTGAAAAATTATGTTAAAAATAGAAAATAAAAAGTGAAATAAATTTAATTGAGAGTTATCCTTCGTTTGTCCCATTTTATGTGACACTTTTTATTTCTCGAGAATCAAATTTGCATATGATATTTTTAATTTTTTTAAATGAAATTTATATATTTGTAAACTACGTAACAATCAAAATATTATAATTCATAATAATGAATAATTCAAAATATTTTAAAGATCCCTTTAGTGTTGTGTTGGTGCTCCCAAACTCCCATTTCAAATAAGAGGTACCCATAGAATTTAGAGAGTCAATTAAATTTTTTATATAAGTTTTAAATAATTAAGATGTTAATTATTCTAATATATAGTATTACTTATATTATTTTGAAATAAATTTAAATATTATATGTTCGGTTTTTTATCCTAATTTATATGACATTGATAGAATTTAAAGTGTGAAATAGTTGTTAATTATTGTAATAGATAATATGGAGTATTTAAGTCATTTATAGTATAGTAATTAATATATAATATGTAGTATTTAAGCGGAAGTTGGTGGGGCCCATATATATATATATAAAAAAAATTAATAAGTGAAATATTTAATGAAAAGAATAAAGAAGAAATAAAAAAAAAAGAGAAAAATATATGGAGTATCTAAGTCATTTATAGTATAGTAATTAATATATAATATGTAGTATTTATAGTATAATAATTAATAATATATAATATGTAGTATTGAAGTGGAAGTTGGTGGGCCCATATATATATATAAAATTAATAAATGAAATATTTAATGAAAAGAATAAAGAAAAAAAAAGAAGAGGAAAATATATACTAATATATATAATATGTATAGAATTTAAGTGGAGTTGGAAGGACCAACACATGGGGCCCACTGTGTTGGTCCTCCCCAACTCTCACTTCTATATAAGAAAATAATACTAGATATGGGACCCCGTGCTAGCACGGGGCCCAATATATATTATTGTTTCTATTTTAATTTATGTGGTACATATGAAATTTGAAGTTAATCAATTTTTTAGTATGTTTTTCTATATTTTAAGTTGCTAATTATTTTTATTTAGATTATGTTTTACGTAAATACATTATAAATCACAATAATTAACAAGTAATATAAAAAAACATATAAAAAATTCATTGACTTTTGAAATTTCATTTGTATCACATAAATCAGGACAAAGCGAGTAATATATATGAAAATTACATAAAACATATTATAACTCACAATAATTAGCAACTTAAAATATCTATATATCTATATTTCTCCCAATTTACGTGGTATAGATGATATTTCGAAAGTTAACAAATTTGTTTTATATGTTTTCAAATATTTTAAGCTATTAATTATTATGATTTATAATACTTTTTACATAAAAAAATTATTTATATAAAGTATAAAAGAGAAATTTTTAAAAAAGGAAACATAAATGTCAGTAAGAGTTCAATCTATGTAAATTTCTATGTTTTAATTATTGTAATACCGATTGAATTTGGAGAGCCAACTAAATTTTTTTAAAGGATTTTTTTTAAAAATTTTAAGTTGTTAATTATTATAATTTAGAATATTTTTATAAATTTTAAACCAATATATGTTTTTCTCTGTCTCAATTACATGAGACCTATGGAATTTCGAGAGTCAACTAAAATGTTAAAATATGTTAAGTTGTTAATTATTATACCTTATAGTACTATTACGTGATTTTCAAATAAAATATGTAATTTTTTAATTTCAATTTATATGTCATTGATATAATTACATATCTGATGTGATATCTCTTTATGACCAGTATTTCTATTCATGTTTTTTCTCCTTTTTTTGACATTTTATCTTTGTTTTGTATTTTTTATTTGTATTTGAAAAAAAAAAAGTATTTATGTCATACCCGATTAATTATGCCCTTTATAACATCCATTACACTAATATAGATTTAAGTAAATGAAAATGGAAGATGAAAAGATAAAAACTATTCATTTTTCATAGCATTTATAATTATTTAGCCTATAAAAAAAATAGTTTAGCACTTGTAACGAATAAGAACAAATTTCTTCACTTTGGCTCTTCTTCTTCTGACGATGATGATCAATATATGGTATCAGTTTCTGTTGCTAAGATGTCCATCAAATTTGTAGGTCATGTGACTTTTTTAACAAAAGAGAAGAGAAAATATCTCATTATTTTTGTCAAGACATTGGTGTAAAGAAAGAGATTAATTAACAAAAAGTTCTTTTCAAAATAAAAGACTTTTTGAAAAAATGTTTAGTCCTCCTACCAAGAGAGAAAATTTATTGTGGTTGACAAATTTATAAGAAGACTGATTAGTGTTTCAAAGGGTAAGAAAAATTAATTGGAAAAAAAATCATTCTATTTATGAAATTCGTATCAAATTAGGAGGAGAACAAGCAAAAATTTAATTTGTGATTTGAAAGGAGAGAAAAACAGATATTATTTCTTTCAACCTTATTATTCTTCTAATTTCTTTCTTCTTTTATTTTGTCTTGATTTTTTGTATCTTTAATTAAAGTTTTTTTTTCTTATTTATCTTTAATTAAAGTTTATATATATTTTCTTAAAAAAAGAATTTAAAAAGATGATCATATTTAGTTCTTTTCCTCATCAATGCTATTAATCTCATAATTAGTGTTATTTATATTATTTTCTTAATTACTTTTTTTTCTTTCATTTAATTATTTATTTGAAGAAATTAGTTATTATAACTTTATAAGAATTACACATGTATTTTTACATAATTGATTTGTTATTTTTAAAATTTTTGGATCTTTCTTAATCTTAAAGTTTCTATCTATATGTAATAATAAAGCTAAAATAGAAAATGTGGGGTGACACCTTATTAGCAATAGATACTTATTTATTCTTATCAATGTTTCTGACATTTTTTGTTATTTTTTCATTAAAATAATTGTTGCCTCGATTTTTAGTTTCAGTTTTATTTTTTTATCATTTTCTAATTTTAAAAGACTGAAAAATTTATATTGAAAATTTAGAAAATATAAAAAATGATTTATTTAACTCCTATCATCATCAATATTATTATTAATTTGTTTTACTTGTTTTCTTAATCTTCATTTCATCATTAATGTAATTTATATAATTTTCTTAGAAGTTAGGATTACTATTTATTTAATTTTTAAAAATTTTGAATTCTTTTGTCATACTAAATACAACATGTTTTATTATAATTACATTTAATATATTAATCAATATGTTGTACGAATGAAAAGAAAATTATCATTTCACAAAAACAAAGGTTAAGAAATAATTTATTATGATTAAGGAAAGATAAAATTATTATTCCAATATCCATAACCATATATAATACATTAAAAATTAATTGAAAAGCTGTAAATGAAAAAGGAATCACCATTTAAGGAATCATTATTTTTAAATTTTTGAATCATTTCTTCTTCTAAAAGTTTCTATCGATATGTAACAATAAAGTTAAATAGAAAATGTAGTAACACCATTCTTAGTAATAGAAACTTATTTATTTTTATCAATTTTTTTTTTCTTAAATCACTGATTTTTTTCTTTTTTAACACTTTTATATATATAAAGTTGGATATGTAAATGATGATGTGACATTTCTTAGAAGTTAAGATTACTATTTATGTAATTTCTCCAATTGTTGAGTTCTTTTGTCATACTAAATACAATATGTTTTATTATAATTACATTGAATATAGTAAACAATATGTTCTAGGAATTAAAACAAAATTATAATTTTAGAAAAATAAATCTTAAATTATAATTTTATTATGATTAAGGAAAGAAAAAGATATTATTTCAATATCTCATAACCACATTCAATACATTAGAAATTAATTGGATATAACTGTAAATGAAAAATGAATTACTATTTAAGGAAAATAAATGTTTGCAATACCATAATAATTAAGGAGAGAGTAAGATATTATTTTAATATCCTAATTTGGAACTTTTAATCTACTACTCAATTAAAAAGAAAATGCATTTAATAACATTAAAAAGTTATTAGTTTAATATTTTTTTCTCATTGTACTAATTCAATTCAATAAAACTTAATTTTAAAGATAAAATAACATCTTCATTTTAATTGTTATCAATATATTTCAAAAAATTATCGTGAAAAGGCATTTCTTGCAGCTTATTTTAATTTTCATATAGTATTATTATTTTTTCTGTCATTTTTCAATAATTTTTTATTTTGATATACAATTTAATGTTTATTCTTAAAACTTTGATGGTACAAATTAAGGTGGATTAGAATATAATAAATGATGATTTTTCTACTAAATAAGAAGATATAACGAAATTGAAAGGGTGAATATTTTTTTTTAAAATGGATAGAAAATTCTATTAATGTATCATTACGTGATTAATCAATATATTTTTAATATAAATTTCATTTGTTGATGCATTTGTTTAGTACTCCCTCTGTCCCTAATTACTTGTTAACTTTTTCTTTTATAGTTGTCTCTAATTACTTATCCATTTTGACAAATCAAGAAAGAACCTTTTTTTTTTACCTATTATACCCTCAATAAAATGATTAATTACTTTGAAAATTGCAGAACTTTTGATCTATTTCATAATTAATAGGGGTAAAATGATAAACTCACTATGTCATTAATTGATTTCTTAATAAATGTCTCAATTTAAAAGTGGACAAGTAATTAAGGAAAGAGAAAGTATTACAGTGTTATTTGACATTATGAAATATTTCTTAGACATTTAAGGAGAATGGTACACCGGAATATATATTATATATTAAAGGATCAACCTCATGCAATGGAAGAATTTGTTATTAGCAAATATATTTTAACTTATTTGATAAAAAATATATTCTTCCTCGTTTAATAGATGTAAAATTTGTGAAGCTTTATTTTTTTCACAATCTTCATATTATTAAAACAAATAATAATATTACGATTAAACAACAAAGTAAATATAAAATTAATCAAAAATATTTAATTTTAATGATCGCGCGAAGTGCGGGCAAGTTTTCTAGTTTAAAACACAAAAGTAAAATTTAAATCTGTCCCATTTTATGTGACACTTTTTATTTCTCAAGAATCAAATTTGCGTATGATATCTTAAATTTTTTTAAATGAAATTTATATATTTGTAAACTACGTAAAAATCAAAATATTATAATTCATAATAATGAATAATTCAAAATATTTTAAAGATCTCTTTAGTCTTTGTGTTGGTCCTCCCAAACTCCCATTTCAAATAAGAATGCCGATAGAATTTAGAGAGTCAATTAAATTTTTTATATAAGTTTTAAATAATTAAGTTGTTAATTATTCTAATGTATAGTATTACTTATATTATTTTTAAATAAATTTAAATACTATATGTTAGGTTTTTTATCGTAATTTATACGACATTGATAGAATTTAAAGTGTCAAATAATTGTTAATTATTGTAATAGATAATATGGAGTATTTAAGTCATTTATAGTATAGTAATTAATATATAATATGTAGTATTTAAGTGGAAGGTGGTGAGACCCACTTATATAGTTTGATAAATATATTGAATATTAGTAGTGATTTATAGTATGATAATTAATAATATATAATATGCAGTATTTAAGTGAAAGTTGGTGGGGCCCACTGTGTTGGTCCTCGCAACTCCCACTTCTATATAGGAGTAAACACCTGTACTATAGTTCTTTCCCATCAAACCATGTGTACTATTTGGAATAAATTTAAATATTATATGTTAGGTTTTTTATCGTAATTTATACGACATTGATAGAATTTAAAGTGTCAAATAATTGTTAATTATTGTAATAGATAATATGGAGTATTTAAGTCATTTATAGTATAGTAATTAATATATAATATGTAGTATTTAAGTGGAAGGTGGTGAGACTCGCTTATATAGTTTGATAAATATATTGGATATTAGTTGTGATTTATAGTATATTAAAAATACCCAAAAAGCCCTTTAATCAAGAAAAAAGATAAAAATAATTTATAAAAAACATTCTTGAAAGTATGTTTTGTAGTTAAGATTTGCAGAGTTCTATAAAATTCTGATAAAATAAAAAATTTTAGTGTGAAGAGGAAGAGTGAATTGGTGTGGTCAGTGATTGATATTTTAGATTTGGAGAATTTCAAAGTAATTAATTCATTTTAATAAATTAGAGTTAGTTGTTAGTATTAAATTATGGTGTTAATTAAGGTGCAGATGCAATTAGTGAAGAAATGGAGAATATAAATAGATGGTTTTTTTGTAACTCATTAGATATAATTAGAATAGAAAATATGATTGAGTTTTTTATTTAATAAATGAAATATTTAATGAAAAGAATAAAGAAAAAAAAAAAAGAAGAGAAAAATATATAGTAATATATAATATGTGTAGTATTTAAGTGGGAGTTGGGAGGACCAACACATGGGGCCCACTGTGTTGGTCCTTCCCAACTCCCTCTTCTATATAAGAAAATATAATATAATATAGAGAGAGATACACTTGTCTTCATATTAATTTATTTTTAAAGTATTTATTAAATAAGCCATTTTTTAATAATATGGATCAATATAAAGAAGGACAAATTTGTCAAATTATAATGAATTTATATTTATTTAAATAAGTTTAGGTGTAATATTGTAAATCATAAAGGAGGTGAGTGTTATATAGCGAAACATCAAGGAAGGTCTTTGGAATTGTCGAAATATATTTTCTTTTTGAGATGAGACTTTTCAATGAAGTTCAAATTAATCTAATTTCAAAAAGAATAACGAACATCAAATTTATAAAATAAAAAATAAATAATAACTATATGCTTGTAACCTCTTATTATATGGTACAATATTATATATATATATATATATATATATATATATATTATGGTTCGAGTTGAAAGTTATTGTTAATATTTTTGTTGTACTTATATAATTCGTTCTAAATTCACCGTTAACGATAAGTAAGGTCAGTCCAAAACCTATTTGAGTCATAAAAAGATAAAATTGACATAAATAAGTCAGATTTTTAGGATGTAACTAAAATTTGCTCAGTATAGTTTTTTTTTTGTTTTATCAAAAAATTTAAAAGGCGCGCCTAAATTTTAACATAAAATAAAAAAAATCTTACCCTTTATAAAACAAAACTTTATCTGTCACTTTATAAAGTGGGGTTTTTCTTACACTTTATAAAGTGTAATTTTTTCTTCCACTTTATAACTTTTTTGTTTTTACTCTTTTCACTTTTTCCTCAAATTTCATAACCATGCACTGATCCCCAATCTAACAACCCAACAGTCGACACCACATTAAAAATTCGAAGGTTTTCTTTTGAAGATTTTTGAAAGATTGAAGGTTCATAGCACAACCCGACAACCCAACAATCTACCCCACAATTTTTTTTAATTAAAATTAGAAATTTATTTCTTTTCATCTTTTATTCATTGATTCAAGATTAATATACAAATTAGTGGAAGATTTGAATGATATTATTGATGTTCTAGTTTATTCAAAATTTCGTTTATAAATAATTAAAAATCATAAACAAGATTTTTCTCTTAGAATAAGTGCTAAGATAAACATTGAACATTGTTTTTTCTTTATTTTTGTTTAGATTAGTGCTTAGATGAATCTTATTTTATCATTTTTTTTTTAATGAAGGAAAAAGAAAAATAGTTGTCAAAGAAACTTTTCAGACATATACATATACACACATTAATTATGTGTGTTGTGCCTATTCATAATCCTCTTAGACAAATTATATATTAAATTTAGAATATTTATTCTTGTCAAATAAAAATGAAACATGAAATGAGAAGTAAAAAGATCAGAAAAATTAAGAAGTGAAGAAACTATAAACAGAAAGAGAAAAATACTACAGCTAAAATTTCAAACATATCCAATAAGCATAAGGGATTTTACTTTAGTATTCTCTTTGCCATTTATTTATATTAAAACTATGTACTTAGTTGTATTTTCATATTTTAGAAACTAAAAAATTTCAATATTTTTTTAATGAAGATTTTGAGTTATTTAGTTTTTTTTATGAAGAAAAACTTTCACTTTTTAAAGTTTAAAAAAAAACTTTTGTTTTATGTTATAATTTAGATGTTAATAGATAAATGCCTATCGTTTAAATTTTTCATCAAACAAAAAAAAAGTTACATCATAAAAATATGATCTATTTATGTCAATTTTATTCTTATTACTTCTCAACTCAAGTTAGTACTTCTCTCGTCGTAGTGACAAAATCATGGTGTATTTTTTACAAATATATTATAGTAGTAGTTTTCATTTTCTTCAAGAAATTGTCAGCTATTTATTCCAATAAGCAAATCTGTGTTCAACACTTTATTAATTAATTATTACAATTATGTCAAAGTCCAAATTGCCATGCAGAAAATAATTACTTTAAGTGTAAGGATTTTACACAATAAAGTTGACAGCCGTTTTTTAAAAATAAAAGGTTTTTATTTTTTTGAAAAGTGAAGTCGCTTTAATAAAAATATTTTTTTTTTATTTTTAAGGTGAATTTTTTTTATGAGGTTCAAATTAATCGAATTTCAAATGAATAATGAACATCAAATTTATAAAAATAAAAACTTTGAGATTGCCAAAATGGGTCCGCCCTTTACCTTGAAATTTTAAGAGCTAGTATAGCGGATCAGGAATAATAAATAAAATGGAAACAAGATAAAATCTTATATCAAAACGACTTCTGGCATCACCGGAAGGATCGAAACCACATTCATAGGCCGACAATTTTTCTGGATAGGTCGAACTATTGGAAGTAAATAGAAAAGGAAGACCGAGTGGGATCATAAAAACTAGCGGGCTGATCACTAAATAGATACAAATAGGTGCAAATTCTGACATCACCACAGAAAATTTGGTTCTTTCGCTCCTTGCTGGCGGAGCGGCATACCGGAAAAAAAAAGCAAGAAATAGGAACGAAGTAACTCGACCAAGAGGAGAGCAATCCAAAGTTGACCATTTATTTGTTTTTATTAATAAAAAATATCTTTTTTTTAAAAAAAATAGAGTAAAATAAATATAGAAAAGATAATGAAAAAAATCATATAAAGAAAGTTGACCATTGATTATCCCATTATATATGTTCTTTATAATTGAGACACCACTATAATAGTAATTTGATTTGTGGGACTTATTAGAATTTAAGTTGGATACACTGTCTATATATAACTTCTTTTATAATATTATATGAATTTTATTTTTAATAATACATAAAGTTTAATACTAATTAAATTTGATATTATAATCTAAAAACTAAAATAGTAACATGTTGGCACCGATTAAATTAGCACAATGATATATGTTTTTTTAACGCTGAAGGAAATTATTTATCAAATGAGTTTAAATTATATACACGTTGAATACGAAAAAATAATTTTAAAAAATAAGTTACACCATAAAGTTAGCAACTTAGCATGAATCATGATACGTAATTATGTACTAAGACCAGTTGTTCAATATTTTATATTCATCATATCAAAGAAGTTTGACTTTCCTGCTGTTTTTTTTAAATAATATTATCACAGTGCAAAATTGGGAAAAAAAAAAAAATGTTTTAGGAGTTTGCAATGTTATGTGTGCCCTGCTCATGTATTTATTCCATTCTTTTAAAAATAATTAATAATTGATGTTGTGGTGATAAAATTAGTTTGAGAAAATATGGTTCGTTTCAATACGTTTAAGTATTAATTTGTCCATTATTAATCTAGTTTATCTTGATTTGTTAGCTCGTTTAAGAGTTTGAAATAATTTAAGTATGTAACCTAAATTGTCTAGTGATAAATCTTGTCAAAAAGTTCAAATTAAAAATATATTTTCATTTGATATATCATGTAAAGCTATAATAAAGAACAATTTATTTACTTAACTTTTCTCTAAGTATATAAAACAAATTAAGAAAAAAAAATTAAGAGTTGAACGACTTGGGATGTGATTCATATTTTTAACCCATGTTTAATAGAGTTTGACGATATTTATTTTGATCCGTCTAAATTTAGCTCAATTACATTGCGTCGATATTATTTGTTGATAAAGATTGGAATCTTTGACATTGCTAGAACAGTTCCAAATGGTGCTGTTTGACTAAATAAATAAAATAGGAGTTTTATTATTATTATTATATATATAGTATATGGCAATCCAAATTTGACCATTTATTCCAAAGTGAGAAAAAAAATTGTTTAAACTTTTTTGGCTAGTATTTAAATACTGTTTTCCTAATGTATCTATATATAGTAACAAAATACTAAGAAGAAAAATTCATTAGTGTGAGATTTTAATTTTGCATTTAAAAAAAATAAAAAACTAAAGATGTCTAGTTTTTCAAGATTGCTATCAACAATCTCCAAGAAAGTTGTGAAACCTTTTCTCCCACTCCATCAACTCAAAAAATTCACAAATTTTCACTTCTTGATCAATGTATGGGAAATTTTTATATGCCCCTTGTTCTATTTTACCCAAAACATCAACTAGAACAAGGTCCAAAACAACTCTCTAAACTTCTAGAAAACTCATTTTCAAAAGCATTGACTTATCATCAACCATGGGTTGGAAGTTTAAGAGATAATGCAACTATTCATTGTGATGACACTGGGGCTGAGTTCTTTGAAGTTGAAGTTAATTGTTCAATGAATCAAGTCGTTCATCGCCCAGACTTAACATTTCCTCCAAGGTTATCCTGGAAGAATGTTCCTCATGCAAATGATGGTGGCCGAATGAGCGTAGCTCAGCTTAGCCACTTTGATTGTGGAGGAATATCAATAAGTGTGTGTATGTCACATAAGGTGGGTGATGCGCGTAGTGCCTTTTCCTTTTTGAAGGATTGGGCTACAATAACCCGACAATATCCAAATGGTGAATTATCATGTCCTTCGTATTATGTTCAGGATTCATTAATGCCATCTCTACCCGATGGCCCACTAAAGTTCCCCGTTGTGGTTGAGCCAAATACAGAAGAAAGTGTCGAATTTGAAAAGAGATTTTTTTTATCTGAATCCCATATAAGAACTCTCAAAGCATTGATAGTTGATGATCCATCATCAATAGTGCAAAATCCAACAACTACTGAGGTTGTTAGTGCAATTGTTTACAAATGTGCAGCAATTGCTGGTGCAAACATATCAAATGGTAATGATTCTTCATGTCAAATGGTTTTAGTATCCGATTTACGAAAAACAATTCCACCTTCAATAAAATCAACATCCACAATTGGGAACATTCTCACCGCCTCTACACCAATATATAACCTAGAAGACACGAGGCTACCAAAATTAGTAGCCGATATAAGAAAGTCTAAACACGAGCTTTCCACCAGAGACAATTTCAAAGAAAACAAATGGGTATCAGAGATGCTAGAATACGCAAATAAAATAAATATAGAAATCGAGGATGACCAATCGTATCGTCAGAAGAGTTCATGTCACGATGTGTATCGATGTAGTAGTATATGTAACATTCCATTCCAAGATTTGGATTTTGGATGGGGGAGACCTACAAGAGCAAGCATAGCAAGTACACCATTTAGCAATATGATTTATTTGATGAATACACAAGATCAAAATAAAGGAATTGAAGTGTTTATTAACTTGAATCAACAACAAATGTCCATTTTTGAACAAGACAAGGAATTTCTACAATTTGCTAGTCCTGTTGGTGATAATCATGCTCATGAGGACAAAGAGAAATTATATTGCATGGAAGCTTTCTAAATTATTCTTACATGTGCATTCATGTCACAAGGAGTTTATAATTCAATAAGGTTATAAATTTGTATTTGCTATATATGTTTCTAAATTTTTATTTTATGGTATGTTGTTTATTTCATGTAAAACCTCTTTAAATTTATCTACCATAAAAATACAAAAAAATTTAAATGTCAAATTATTTTTAAGAAAAAAATTATTCTCATAAATTCTTGAACGTCTGAAGTTCATATAAGATATCTACAACTTTAAACTCATATTTAAAAGTAGTAAACTTGTAAATTCTCATACATTGCAAATATAATTTAAATGATGGTTCACAAATTGATGACCTATCACCCTCTTTAATAAACTTTAAAGTGTCACAACAATGCCAAAAAATTAATTAAAAAATTATACTGCTAAACTATAGAATATGTTAGTCAAACCTTATATTAATTACATATCTTGTATCTTAAAAAATGTTTTTTCCTTTAAATAACTCGTGAGATTCATTGTTTACTTTTTTTTTAACTGCATACATATATTATATATTTGTTGGCTATTTTCAATTTAGGTGGACATTATTTACTTTAGTTTGTTAAGAAGAAAAGCGAATAGATGACGTTTTGTCGTGAAAACACGTTTGTTCATAATTTTTTTTTTAAAATTCAAAAACAACTAACAAAAATTATTCTTACAAAAATTTAAAAAACAACTCTAATTTATTTCATGATCAAACACAATTCAATTTTCATTCGTAAAACAATTATTTTTCCAGTAACAAAATGAAACATAGTCAAACGCCTCCAAATAATGGGATCAAACTTCAAATTGAAGTTCACCCACAAAAGAAACATTATAAGACAAAATGATCCATAAACTTTTAGAAATATCTCCAAACACCCTTTATCTTTCCTTCTTTCTCCCTTTTTCCCCTTTCAAAATTTCCCCATCGTCTTCAAAATTCGATTCAGGCATCCAAATCTCCTTCAAATTCAGAGCAATTTTCAGTAAAAAAAAAAAAATAATCAAAATCTGGGCTGCAATGAAACGCTATATGAACCCATTTTCCTGTATCTTATTGTGTTGCATCTTTTTGTTGAGTTCGATATACATCGCTAAAGCTGAAGTTATTACCCTCACAGGCGATACGTTTAATGATAAGGTAAATAAAACTTATTTTTGTTGCGTTTATGTTGCTCGGACTCTTTAAAAATACTGTCACACCCGTATCGGATTCTGCAAAAATATACTACTTTTGGAGGATTCGATACGCATGAGTAATTGTTGCTCTATGCTGTTGTTGTGTCATTTGAGATGATATTTTGTTAGTAATTGAGTGATGATATCTAAATTTGATCTGGGTATTTGTTGATTTGGTGTGTGTCGGATCGTTCAAAAGTAGTACATTTTTAATGGTTATGATACGGGTGCAACAACATTTTTGTTTGATGAGTTTTCAAGTAATTATTGTTCTTATTTTGCTGTTTTATTTTTAAAAGATGATAAGTATTTCATTAGTTATTGAGTGATGATGTCTACATTTGATCTGGGTGTCTGTTAATTTGATTGTTTGTTGACTTTTGTTTTGTTTGTCAAAGTAAGAAATGAGTGTTTCCATATTTGATATTGCTCAAACTCTTCAAAAAAATGTTGATGAGTGTGAGTATGTTCGTCCAGAAGTAGTACATTTTTTTACGGATACGATATGTGTGCAGCAACATATTTAAAGAGTTCGAGCAGCATAGTCCATATTGGAACCTGTTACGTGTCATTTTGGGTTGGAATTGCATGAGATGCAAGTGTCCTTACCATTCTCCTAATTGTTTCACGGAATTATTTTTCTGTGTAATTTGATTAGGAGCTTGTAACAACATCTACGCCTCAATTCCAAGCTAGTTGGGGTCAGCTGTATTCACTTAATATAAATGGTTTGTCTGGTCTATAAAACTTCAATACTCTATAGTCTGTACTTAAGGATTAGCTAACACGAGGAGTTCTCTAATATACTATAGTGGTTAATCTCCAATATACTAAGAGTAATTTAATATGCACTTGAGCATGTTGGACACAACTGTTTTAAAGTAGGGGATAAGCATTGAGGGCTTGTTTGATGATGTATAAGCATTATAATACCTGCATAAAAACCAACATTAAATTATGGCCAAATACACACACACACCCAACTTGTCTAATACTTTCATTTTGACACTTGAACTACAAGTAGCATCTATTAAATACTTTATGTTGTAGAAAAATGTAACTTTTGAACACAAATTTGATAATTCTAAATTATGTGTGGTGCATGACTATCATGCACGTGGCATGGCAAACAAGGCCAATTAGAAAGACATGTCAACAAACCCCCCCTCCCCCCCAATTGTCTGATACCAACCACCTCGTAGCGCAAATAATATCCATTAAGCTGAACTCTAGCTGCTATAGATTGAGAAACCAAGCTGTTAAAAAAGTTGTTTAGTGCTTGTGAGTGAACCCCATATGGGTCTTAGAATTTCTAGTTAGCAAAACCACAAATTTTGTGAGTTCAGAGGATGATTCAATAATGGTGAATGAAGCTAAAAATAGAAAAAACCTAAGTTGCTCGGACTTTTCACTTTCAGTGCCACACCCGTGTCGGCATGACGTGGGTGTGGGATCCATACCTGATCTGGTCAACCGGTATTGGATACTTTGACCAAATTCATGGGAGAAATTTTGGACAGATTCAATGATTTCTGTAATCAAAATAAAGGTGAAATTGAAGAAAATGAAATATCTTGTATATATAAATTTCTATTGCCACCCCCTTTCCTTGTATCTCCTTCCAAGATTCTCCTCTTGATCATTATTTTCTTCTCGAGTTTTCCACATAATATCTCATAATTTAGGTTTATAACTCTATTTTTAGCCGAATTTCCGCACCCGTATCCGCACATGGATCCATATCCCCGAATCTTAAATTTAGGTCATAGAGGATCCGACCGCTAGATCCACACCCGTATCGGACACCCAAGTCCAAGCAAGTTAGAGAATAACCATGAGATGCTTTCTTGGAAGAATTTGACGTCTGCAAGTGGGGTTAGATTTCGTTTTTGATGGTTTCTAGAGCATTTAATTAGCTGAGAACAAAGAAGAAAGTGAATTATTAGACATTTTGTAAAGAAAGGAAATTTCAGTAGGGGCTTTCTTCTGGTTATGGTGGTGGCAATGGTGGCGGGATGGAAGAGGAATGTGTTTGATGGTGGTGGGTGAGAGAGGAGGAAAATGAAAGAACAAAGATGTTCCACTTACACTAAAAATAAGTGTAATTGTGTCTAATGGGCACATTTTGGCTCGAATTCAAGTGTTCAGTAGATACCACTCCCCATTCAGGTGTCAAAATGAAAGTGTCGAACAAGTTTTGGAGGTGCTTATGTACTTGGCCTTAAATTATACACCATTTGGTTGCTTATTTCTTAATAGTTATACCATATTTGGTTGCTTTATTCTATGTTGCCATAAATAATACATTTATAAGTTATGAATTTTGTTTATGTGGATAAAACGTGGAATAAGAATACATGCATTGAAACAACTAAAAAGACAAAAAAGCTCTGAAGTTTTCTCTAGTATACCAAAAAAAAAATTGGTGGTGACTGATTTTATAACAAACATGATTGTCTAGACATTCAGAACTACTTCAATTACACATTGCATAGTTTAGAAGTAAATAAACTTTAACTTATTTTAAAAGTAAACACACACTTCAAATTTCACATTGCATATTTGAAACAAATCAAACATACAACAAAAATATTCTCCACATTACCCATATCCTTGCATTACCATCCTTACCTACTAATCTCTGCACTACCAACTTCTGCTTAATTTGTTTTTGAACCTAATGACCCCCCAAGTATTGAGACCAATTTAATAGATAAGCAGTGTACGTGTTAAGTTAAATATTTAAGTTCTCTTTATGGTTTTTATGATTTGTTTTACCATCAATTAGTGGTCAACATTGAAACAAATAATACTTGCAGTATTGAGTTCGCTGGTTTTTTTTTTTTTTTTTTTTTTTTTTTGCAATTCCTTGAATGGCTCCTATACCATACTCATGTTGTTCTTTTGCGGTTCATTTAGATAAGCGAGAAGGACACGGCATGGTTTGTCAAATTTTGTGTTCCGTGGTGTAAGCACTGGTAATTCTTTTAAAACTTGCCTGCTTTAGTATTTTGTCTTGTCCTTCCGATGAAATGGTGGGTTTGTCTGGGATATACAGGGATGACTAAATTATCAAATGTCAGCAGCATCTGCTTCCCAGTAAAATCATGAATTGGTAGTAATCTGTTATAACCATTTGGAAAGTAGGCTGAGATGTTTGTCTTCTGAAAAGTCAAGTGCAGCTTAGTGTTTATTGCTACATAAGTCTACTATCAGGATCTAAATGATAACCACTTAGGGCAAAAATCTTTGAAAGGGATGCTTGTAACATGGTTCAAAGCCATTGTTGCTGTCTCTGTGTTAAGCAGCATCGGACATTCTACTGTTAGCAATGCACATGAAGAATCCTCTTGGTCAAATGCAGGAAAGTCTAAAGCACGTTTTATATACATGCTAATTACCATTATTAGCATAGTGCACACTTTCTTTTGTCTAGACTACAATGTAGCAGAAGCTGATCCACATCCTCCCCCGCTTCCTTGTATAGGTAACACCAACTAATGCAAACAACTTTATGTATTCTAAGGTATAGGTTTTCCATCATCAAAATCACCCCTCCTAGTAGCTGACTATGTGAAAGAAACACCTTCCTCTGCACCATAGTGATCCAAATCGAGTTCCAATGGAGAACAATCCTCCTCCCTAATTAAAAGCTTGTATAAGAGGCCAGAGAAAACTTTGTTATTATTATTGTTTTTTGATAGGTAAGGTAGAAAACTTTGTTATTCCCCAACTCCCAACTCAAAGACTCAAGTCTACCAGCTGGCTCACCATGCTTATGAAGTAAAGCAAGCAATCTTTAAAACTCATTCTTCTCCCAATCTTGGAAAT
Organism: Solanum commersonii; assembly: GCA_029007595.1. Taxonomy (NCBI): domain Eukaryota; kingdom Viridiplantae; phylum Streptophyta; class Magnoliopsida; order Solanales; family Solanaceae; genus Solanum; species Solanum commersonii. The sequence goes on from JAJTWQ010000298.1 coordinate 278,126, forward strand.
CCTCCTGTAACTCAAGTCTCAAAACGTCCTTCCTCCCTAGACTTCCCCTGATTTGCTAGACAGATAAGTCCCTTTGGCATGAAACTCTATGCGTACATGGAAACTCATCCTCTAACACAAGTCCAATGCCAACGTCATGGTTTCTAGTGGCAATACATCGTGAACCCATGTATGTATCATCTGCTAATACACAGCCAAAAGTCCCCCACACCATTTATGGCTCCAAAAATTTACTCTTCTCCCATCTCCAACTCTAAAAGAAATGTTACCATAAAAATCTTGCCACCCCTTCATAATATTCCTCCACACTCCTCACTTAAACGGCATAGTGACATCATTTGTTCTCCACATATGAGTTCTATATCCCACTTGATCCATGAAGGCTTTTCTTGAGCTTCCAAATTTAAATTCCTAAAGGTACCTTGATGCTCTGAACAACTTGTAGTGCATGAATATGGCTTGCCTCTTCACTGCAAGTTCAGGCATATTGCCAATAAGTAGTAAAGGCGTTATATCATTAAGTGAGTGATATAATTAATGGAAAGGATGATGACTGTTTTACATCTGATTTTTATTCATATACATCAGAATTTTAGACATTGATATGTTCATTGCTGTATTTTCCTCGCAAAGGTCTTCTGTTTTGCTAATTCTGAAACCTTTTTTCAGCAAGAACCTGGGAACACTTTGGGATGATTTGGGGAAAACAATGGAAGGGGAGGATGAGATAGAGGTGGGACAAGTTGATTGTGGTACAGATAAACCAGTGTGTAACAAAGTTGATATTCATTCATACCCCACATTCAAACTCTTCTACAATGGAGAAGAAGTTGCAAAGTACCAAGGTAGAAGGTTTTTCTTTGAAATTTATCTGAACTATCTTATAGTCGATTTAAAATATCCTTTTTCTTGTTTCAAATTACAAAGATAGTAATTTGGATTTGTTTTTCTACTCAACCAATCTGTATCTGCTTTTCTGAATTGTCTTGTGATTATATCAGTTTGTGTAGAAGATAATATTGAAGTTAGTGCAACAATATAAGTGTTACATATCATGCTTTAAATTTATTTTTAAAGTGAATTCTTGAACAAGATAATAGTGTAAGCCTGTGTCAAACATATTTGGGACATCTAAAACTGGAAAGTTTATCACGTGAATTTGGTGGAGGCAGGTTTTAGCCATTTCTTGCTGAGTGCAAGGGGCATTTAGTTATCAAACATATTTGGACATCTAGTAATGGAGCTTGTGGGCCATGTCAACTTACTCTTAGGACGGCTGTGATGAGATTATGAAGCTGAATGTTTTGCTGTAAGGGTCAGCCACATGAAGAATACTAAAAAAAAGTGGATAAGTAGCTGAAATGGTTGGTTATATAGCAGCCACATTTAGTGATTTATGTGGTTAGAGTGATGTTTTTTAAAGGAAAGTTGATCAGATTGTTGTAGATAATAATTGATTTGTGGTCTAAGTCTGTAATTTCATAGCATTTTACTCTTGCATTTCTTTCAAACTGTTCTGAATACCAATTTTCTTAAGCCGGGGGTCTATCATAAGCAACCTCTCTACCCCACAAAGGTAGGGGTAAGGTCTGCTCACACCCCATCTGCCCACCTTGCCCAGGCCCCACTTGTGGGACTTTGCTGAGTATATTGTTGTCTAAGTCCGTAATTGAACATTTTAAGATGGCTGTTTAGCTTCTATTCATGCTAAAATTCATGGTACCATATGTCGTCTTTCACTATTTGTAAGTGTGTTAGCCCGTGGCTCATCTCATTTATGTGCTTGTGTCACCAAGTTGTGAAAACTTATAGGACGTAACAAGCTGGTCTCACCACCTCAGTGCCCATTAACTTTTATTTGACTGGGAATCCTGTATTTTACATCTGTTGCTGTAGGACCGAGGGATATTGAATCGCTGAAAGTTTTGCACTAGAAGAAGTAGAGAAAGCAGCAACAAAAGCTGAAGCAGATGATGATAAAGAGTTATAACTTACTGTCAGGTAAACTCTAAATGCCTCCGAGTTTTGCATTTCGATCTAAAATCATTTCACACAAAGTTGAAAACCACGTCATTCATCCCTTTTTGGTCCAAATCCCCAAGTGTCCACTGAAATGTGGTTTGACAATGACAAGTAACAGGTACATTTTTGCTATGTTTCAGGGGAGGGAGTGTTTCCTAAGCAAAATACTGAGAAGATTAGAAGAACGGATGAAGACTACCACCGTCTTCTTTTACAGTGACACTGTACTGGTGATGGCTTCTTTTCTCCTAGTTTTCTTGTCTAAGATTTTGTTGAATCCGAGTAGGCTGACATTGGCGAACGATGAAGGAGTTGATTTCTTAAATGATTAATGTAAAACTCCGAAGATACTCGAAAGGAGAGGAGGATAACACAGAGATGTTAGATATGAAATTTGTTACTACTATTCTTTTTGGCTAAGAGTAAAGATGTCATATATTAGCTAATGCAGCTGTAATGACAAGACCAAAATTATAATGCTTGCAAATATTTGAAATTTCATGGGTCCCTGATCGTTACGCTTTTTTCGAAAGGAATTTCGCTAGCTTAAGGATCGTTATAATTACGATCGTTGTTCATCGAGTTTCCTATTGCTAAATCACCAACTTCTTTGACCTTCCGGCACGGTGCAGGAGTTGGCCTCCTTGCTGTTGTTAAAAAGCTATGTCTACCGTATTAGCATTTTGGAATTAAATTGTACATTAAATTCCACGAATAGATGTTGTACTATCATAAAGTTTGAATTTTCACGGGTGAAACTTTAGAATATTATCATGAAATTTCATTTGTAAAATTAAACTATTGCGATACTACTTATTTTTCGAAGACGAGATCGAAAAGTGGTCAATGAATGCTATTCCGGATCAATGTGGGAGCAAACCGTGCATTCTTTGTCTCGTATGAGTAGACATGAATAACATATTGTTTTCAAAAATACACACAATATTAATTGGAAATAGCATCAAAAGATCAAAATGTTTTGGTTTTGGTTGCGTAACTTTTAAGTTTGATTAATAAACATTATCAATGTCAATAGAGCACGAAATACACATCGAAAAGAAAGAGTTCGATGCACAAACATTTTATTTATATTTGTATGATTATACGACAACTAAATTTCAATATGTATACTTTAGAATGTTTCTCCTATTATTTGGGTGTCTTCATTGTTTTTGTCTTTTTCCTTTATTATCAACTTTGTTATATGTTACCTGAACCGAGGGTCTTTTAAAAACAATCTTTCTATCTTCACAGGATAGGGGTAAGGTCTACGTTCATTCTATCTTCTCCACACCTCACATATGAAATTTTACTAGATATATTGTTATTGTTATTTTGTACTTTTATAATACTATAATAATTCAAAAATAAGAAAACCTAACTTATAAGATTATATTGAATTTGTTGTTATTGTATTAAAATAATTTCAAAAGAAATGTTGGAATATGTCAACATCATAATGGCATGAAAAAGAGAAATGTGGACATAGAATGTAATGCTAAGACTTGGAGGCCAAGTAAATTTGATCAAATGTGTTCAAGACATGACGTTAAGATGTTTGAGTTGTTTTTTTTATTATATATAATTTATTTTATTTAAAAAAAAAAAACTTAAACCGACTTAAGTTCACTCATCCTCCTCTATATATATAGAACCAATAACCTCTTGTAAACTTAAATTCTTCATTTTTCAACTTATTATATGTGCTGTGCTTCTCAAGGTTAGATATATGATATTCCATCACTCATTTTTGCTTAGTTTATGTATATTTCATGCATATTTGTTCCATGATCCATCAGTTTTTAATAAAATTGATACTAGCTAGTGTAATTTGATGCAAATTTGGTTGATGTTTGTTGAGTTTCTATATTTTTAATATGCCCTCTCATCCGTCCCATTTTATGTGACACCTTTCTCTTTTTTCCGTCTATCCCAAAAAGAAGTATCACTTTATCATGAGAAACAATTTAACTTTGAAACTTTATTTTTACTCGTAATGAATTGATTTATAGCTATACATATATTTAAGAATTGTTTTGAACCATAAATATCGTTCTCTTAAATATTGTGTCAAGTCAAACTGTGCCACGTAGGGAGTACTAGCTTTGATTAGTTTGCTTGCAAATTTGTTCCATGATTGATGAGTAATTTGATTAATGTTCATGATTGCTCTGTTTCTATATATTTGATAGTAGCTTTGATTAATTTAATTCAAGATTTGTGACTAAAGTTCATTAGTTTTGTTCATCTTAAATGTCTCATGGTTCCTGGAGAAGAACATTTGCCTTGTAGATTGTTCGGTCTTTGTGTATATTGTTTGATCATCGTTGGATTATCTGTTTCGTTGATTGGCTACCAAAACTCAATTTTGATGTATTCAAGTTTTCAGAATTTCTCTATGTCTGTGTTTTGATTGAATTGTCAGATTGTTATAGACATGGAACACAAAATTTTGGATGTTTTCGACATATGTTAGACTTGTTTTCTTGTGTGTTGGTATGCTAACTGGGAAGAGTTTTTGTTTCAATTGTTGACAGACTTTTAGTTGATCAACATGGGTAAAGAGAAGGTTCACATCAACATTGTGGTTATTGGCCATGTTGACTCTGGAAAATCTACCACCACTGGTCACTTGATCTACAAGCTTGGTGGTATCGATAAGCGTGTCATCGAGAGGTTTGAGAAAGAAGCTGCTGAGATGAACAAGAGGTCATTCAAGTATGCCTGGGTTCTTGACAAGCAAGGCTGAACGTGAACGCGGTATCACTATTGATATTGCTTTGTGGAAGTTTGAGACTACCAAGTACTATTGTACTGTTATTGATGCTCCTGGTCATAGGGATTTCATCAAGAACATGATTACTGGTACCTCTCAAGCTGACTGTGCTGTCCTGATTATCGACTCCACGACTGGTGGTTTTGAAGCTGGCATCTCTAAGGATGGACAGACTCGTGAACATGCGTTGCTTGCTTTCACACTTGGTGTTAGGCAAATGATTTGCTGCTGCAACAAGGTTTGCTCTTTCTTCAAGTGTAACTCATTTCCCAACCAACGTGGGACTTTAACCCACTCTAACACCCCCTTAACACCCAGATATGGACCTGACTCTAATACCATGTAAAGATATAGCATTAGGACCTAACTCAACACCAAAAGCTAACTCCTGAGGGGAGGATTGTCCAAGTCCATTCCCCAATGATTGGGACTTTAACCTACTCAAACAGATGTTAACTGAAGAATGATGTTTCATGTTTTGCTAATATGTTTTTATTCCTTGTGTAGATGGATGCTACCACACCTAAGTACTCCAAGGCTAGGTACGATGAAATTGTGAAGGAAGTGTCTTCTTACCTTAAGAAGGTTGGTTACAACCCTGACAAGATCCCATTTGTGCCCATTTCTGGTTTCGAAGGAGATAATATGATCGAGATCAACTAACCTGGACTGGTACAAGGGTCCAACACTTCTTGAGGCTCTTGACCAGCTTAATGAACCTAAGAGGCCCTCGGACAAACCCCTTCGTCTTCCACTTCAGGATGTCTATAAGATTGGTGGTATTGGGACTGTCCCTGTAGGTCGTGTTGAAACTGGTGTCATCAAGCCTGGTATGGTTGTGACTTTTTGGTCCTACTGGTCTGACTACTGAAGTTAAGTCTGTTGAGATGCATCATGAAGCTCTTCAGGAGGCACTTCCTGGTGACAATGTTGGTTTCAACGTCAAGAATGTTGCGGTTAAGGATCTTAAGCGTGGATTTGTTGCTTCCAACTCCAAGGATGACCCAGCTAAGGGGGCTGCTAGCTTCACCGCTCAGGTCATCATCATGAACCATCCAGGACAGATTGGAAATGGATATGCTCCAGTGCTGGACTGTCACACCTCCCATATTGCTGTCAAGTTTGCTGAGATCTTGACTAAGATTGACAGAGCGTTCTGGTAAGGAACTCGAGAAGGAGCCTAAGTTCTTGAAGAGCGGTGATGCTGGTATGGTTAAGATGATTCCCACCAAGCCCATGGTTGTTGAGACCTTCTCCAGTACCCACCATTGGGACGTTTTGCTGTGAGGGACATGCGTCAAACTGTTGCTGTTGGTGTTATCAAGAGTGTTGACAAGAAGGACCCATCTGGAGCCAAGGTCACCAAGGCTGCTCAGAAGAAAAAAATGAATGGTGCAGTTCAACTCTGGAGTACCCAGAGATATCGATATCTACTATAATAAAGTGTGTTACGAAAACTTGCTATGCTTTACTCTTCCTGTTCATGTTCAGTCTTTTATGTTGTTGTTGGGTTCTTGTTTTCTGCCTTGTATGTCAGGTATCCTTTCCCAGAACTGGGTGCTTGACAGACGGTGGCAAAAGACATAGTTCGAGTCGTTTGGTTTTCTTTAGAGGTGTCTTGGTCCATCAAGACGTCTCTAAAGATATGTTATTTGTGTTTCCTATAATACGTAAATCGTACTTTTCTGTTTTTGTGCTGATTATCTTCTCTTGCATTATCCATCCTGCCTTTTCCCTCGAAGTCTCTGGAGTTGTGCCTCAACTCAACTATTTCATTGAATACTTGCTACCCCGTTATTATTAAAAAACTCCGCTCACTAAAGCTTAGACAAATGAGAAAAGATTACCTACCATTATGATCATCCACTAATAATCAAGGGCACTTAGAACACAACATCTCTGTGATAAATATTTAGAAGCTGACTTAGACAAATTGAGGTTTCCCATTGTATCAGGCAACAACCTAATAGGTAGCTGCAAATACACAATTTTTGGGTTCTGGGGACAGCCATCAGGTGCATGTCATATACTCCAAAAGTAGTGCATATTTAGAGAGTCGACATGGGTGCAGCAACATTTTGGACAATCCAAACAACATAGATATACTCCCACTGTCCCACATTGTATAAAAGCTATGAACCAAGAAACTGAACCAAAAGTTGCTAGGAGCATGGTATTTATCTTGAATTCCTTGTATTTTGGTTACAGAGAAATAGTTTGGGTACAAAGAGGTTTTTCCTGACATAAAACTTGAGCAAAACAAAAACAAGAACTCTGTATGCAACAGCCATAAGAAACAATACTAACAAATTTTTCCACTTAGAGTTGCTATCAGCAGATATGTCATATACATTTTGCAAAGCCTGATTACCAGATATGGTCCTCACCTGACCAACTGCAAAAGAGGTCTCGATGTACTCGTTCTCCAAGAGCCCCTGAAATAAAGACGCGATTTTAAGATATTTATAAGAGATGACCACCTAGTGATCAAGTACGTGCATTTGAAAGAATTTATAGCCAATTATTTGACCATTTTTGAACTTGCCTGGATAGAGTAAGTATGAAAAGCTATATAAGAAATGGGGTACATCCATACTGGTCCTGGCAAAGAACTTCGGATTCTTAAAAAGCCAGCAGAAAGCATCATTATCACCTGAAATGTAGAAGACCACAGCCGTTGAATGGAAGAAGAAAGATGTCAAATCAAATAAATCCTAGACTAGGGAAGATCTCATGTGTAACAACCCTATAGATCAGTAAAATTGCAATACTAGTTTTTCTTGAAATATGTAAACTTCATTCGTGGTAAATAATATCTTCAATACATTAAGATTTAAGGACGAAACTCACTTGTATGGAGACAAAAATCAAGATGCTCCAGAAGATGTCTTGCCAAATGGAAGTAACAGCAGTACCAACCCTTCATTTACCAATAGGCATGTGAAGAAATTCAGCACGAAATACATCAGCATGCTGAACTCATCCCGCAGGCCAACAAGAAAATAGAAGACGAGACTTGATGAAATGGAGATGAGAAACAAGAAAGGTATGCTGGCAAAAAGCTGCCCAAGTAGGAAAATAAATGCACCAGAATGCTGGTTTGATTCTTCACAGGCGTATATCTGCACGTAACAGAAACACCCTGATTAGTCTTTGTTTTTTTTCCTGTTTTCTTTTGAGCTGGATGATCAAAGAACAAACTGGCCTACACAGCATTCAATAACGAAACCTAACTTTTGCAACAGAAAGTAAAAGATAAATAGTAATCAGTGACAGATTATATAGTTACCTTACCTCCATTGAAGGAAAGGTTGGATACATACTATACTAATTATCCTGTTTCCAGGAAGAATAGTTTCTAAGACCTTAATTTCACAAGGCCTTCAGCCTTACAATATTTTCATGAATCCACTCACATAAAAGCAATATTTCCATGAATCTACTCACATAAAAGTTGCTTTCAAGATGCAAGTCCAAAAGCATTCTTTTTTGGCCTGACGAATTTGAGCCAAGAGTTTGACTTAAATGCAACATGCTGGGAAAGTTTATACTTTGTAATTGAGTATAAGATAATTCACACTTGGCGGAGCATTGCAGTCAAATACATTCAAGTACACATTCTTAATATATATCCCCCAAAATTGCAATACAAGTATCACATCTAGACCTCATAACTTACACAATTTAAGCGATCATTTAGTTTGCATAGAGATGATCAGTCATCAGAAAAAAAAAAGGTGGAAAATAACCTCTAGTGATTCTGATATGGGGATTGAAACCGGGAATAACAGAAAACTATAGAATAGGTTCTCTAATACTGAACTTGATATTCCAGGGAATTGAAGATGGAACTGGATTAGAGATTACACTGTCTTGACAAGAATGGTCATGGCCTGCTAAGCAACAATAAGAGAATGAGCACTGTCTATAGTTTCCCTATCATGTGTCCTCTTATGTTCGAAAACATGCATCTCTTGCATTCATTTCCAACATGAAATCACTATATAAGCAATAAGTTTCATAGAATCATTCATGCATGTTATCTAAAAGAATCACAAAAAAGCTATAGGGATCACCTTAATTTCTTTCATCTGTGCAGGTACACCGGCAATGCTCAATAGAGAGGTGAATGAAACAAATACAAAAATTGCTGCGACTCGTGTCTGCATCACAATAAAGAGGTCAATGTTTAAATCAGAAAAATAAGGAAGATTGATCGCAAAAAGTTATCATGAGAAGAACATCTAACATCATAGTGGAGAAACTCAGTCCATAAATAACCAAACAATCTTGGATACATGCATTTCTTGCTGTACATAATTTCCTCTTTTCAACATATAACACAAATTAAATCAAAAGTTGCCTTGGCAAACAAAATTTACCATTTTAGGTAAATAACCAAACTGCTCAGAAGATGGCATGTCCACACATTATATAGCATACTACTTAAGTAAGAAATATCAAAGGAGAAAATAGGCATATCTAATGTCTTGATGGTTATCAGCTTACCACAACAGATGATAAGGTATGCCCCAATCCAGAAAATACAGTACCGATGCAAAGTGCGAGAAGCATATATAGAATCAACCTAAGCCAATAGTATTTCCCTCCCTTGACATAATCAATAAGGATCTCCAAGTCAACACTGCAACTCGTGTTAAGTTGCCTACCATTCCCTTGCTTTTGAGAGATGGACCTTCCTGAATAACATAGCAATAAATCAGGAGTATATTGGAGTTCAGGTGCTAGAAATAATGTTTGTTTAAAAAACCTAAAAATCTTACGAAGTTCAGGCGCTAGCAATAATGGTTGTTTGATAAAGCTAAAATCTTACTACTAATTTAGGAAGAAAAAAACTTTAGTTAATTATTTAAAACTTTAAAGAGTTCTGAGGGAAATAACAAAATTTTGAAGTGACTAAGATGAATGACCAGAGAGTGTATAACAATTGCATCCTTCAAGGGTTTTGGTCATTTCTCCGGACAACCATTATTTCTTAATCATCAAACAGCAAACTACATCTTAAAGAAGTACTCACTCCATTCCAACCTACACAACATAGTTTGACTTGGCACGGAGTTTAAGAAAGAAAGACTTTTAAACTTGTAGTCTTAAACTTGCCATGGCATTTATGTGGCTAGAGAAACATGTCATCAAGCGTAAAATGAAAACATTTTAAAGTTGAATTATTTCCAAATACACAAAGGTGTCATTCTTTTTGGATCGGACTATAAGGAAAAAGTTCCATATAAATGGAAGGAAGGGAGTAACTGTTTGCCACAATAATTTCATCGTCAACTGAATGAATTAAATATGTTAGCTCCCAAGAATGAATTAAATATGTTAGCTCCCAAGATATGTATTTTTTTTTTTTTGAGGATACAAGATAAGTATTTATATTTCACAGGTAGGAGTATTCAAGTTCTGTATGAAGTTAATAGTGACAGATATCAGATCTCCTGTAAAAACATACCTTCTCAGTGAGCTTCACTATCATAGTCTCGAGAGAAACAGCATCTGCCGACGATTTATAGGTTGCTTCAAGGGTACGTATAGCAACAGCAGTATCCATGTTCACTGCTGACAAGTCTCCGTGGTCATCCTGTCCAGAAAACAAGTTCTACAAACTTAGAGGAAAACCATAAATTCTTTTTCATTTTCTTGGAGGGGAAGGGTTGTGAGGGAACAGTTGGACACTCTTATGATAGCTTTCGTAAACGATGACATATTCCTCTTTAGAAGAAGAATTGACTCTAATCAATAGAACAGCAGCATGAATGAGTCATGCATGATGATGGTAGTATATTCCCAAAAGTAGACCATAGATGTTCTATTCATATTGTTAGCTAACAAACCAGCAAGAATCAGTATGATTGAGTTGCTAAGGCAACAAATTAAGGAGTCCAAACATTTTCAGGAAAATACCTGCCAACTTTTGCACATCGCGATGATCCTGTCAAACTCTGTGTTTATGGCACGCAAGAAATGATCTGAAGGACTTTGCATGATTGGGCAAGGAAAACCAGCATTTGAAAAGTGCTTCACCATCACCAAAAAATGATGTCAGTCTCTGACAGTTATTCTTATCGAGAACCTAATACTGTGTAAGAAAACACAGCTTCTAACCGACCCCCACCCCCAAATAAAAAAACAAAATCATTTCCTTCTTTCCCCCACAACCCTGTGATTGTGCAATAATAGCCCTTGGGAATAAGTCTGGCCCCAATAATTCAAATATATGATTTCCTCTTACCTAGAAACTAGCAAAGTAAATGTTACTGATTTCCTCCTATTGATAATGCTACTATATACTGAGATATAAACAGCTTTGACCAGAAGATGCTTGTACATGACCCACTTTTGACTACTAAAATCCAGATACTCAATGTTGCAAAATAAATTTCAACAGGGACAATCTTGCATCCACATCCCAATTCTAAGAGAAGCAGGCAACAAAATGTAATAATCCTAACTATGGGAAACTATGTAATTCAAAATAATTACCACCCTTAAATGAATGGTAATACATAAACCATTTAAGCCTCAACTACAGGGATCACTTTTATCCTATAGTAAGAGTGTCATCTGAATTATACATTTGGCTTCTTAGTTTTCAAATAAACCACATCCCTCAATTATCTATGAATCTTACATACAAGAAACGAGCAACTAAAGCCTTATCACAACACCAATTTGTATCTTTCAGTATATAATTGTTCTATTTGATGCACTCCTGATTGCTGAAAAGCAACTGTACAAGAATCAAGAAGGGCATAGTGTGTGGGAAGCATACTCAAATATATTACCTGCAAGCAAGCCAAAGTTTCCCCAAAAAGGCCAAAAACTTCAGTACTGCTTTGGTAAATGGTGAATATCAGAGTGCAGCCGGTACTTGCGAGCTTTTTCAGTGTAACCATCATCAGAAGTGCAGAAACACTGAATGTGACAATTGATTGAACATCAGGTAACTAGGAGTAATGCATTAATAAACATATATAATAGAGTGAAGAGCCTAAAACGGCAAGTCTCAACCGCAATGAATCACAAGATCTTCTCTTTTTGTTGTGTGAATTACAAGTAAGATTATACTGGCCATGTTGTTTCATTCTGGTGTAAACGGGAATATATAGATGCCACTGGGCCTCTATTAGAAGTACCAGAGTCTCTGCAAGGAAAAATAGAACTTTTGCTGGTTGATAATTTTTTGACTTCATCTCCCTATAAATATTTGTGCATTTAGTATTATAAAACTTGTTATCATCTCAAAAAAAAAAAAATTGATTGGAAGAAAAACTTTATAGAGAATCAAAAAAGGCCATTCATTTGATTGAAGTTACAACCCAAGGAGAACCACACCCCAAAAGCTAGCTCTTGAGGGGGGAGAGCCCAAGGCTATATAAACCCCACATCAGCACATAGTAATACTGATGAAACTCTGGAAGTATCAAAAGTTAATTGGCTTCTTGTTGACAGGGAGGAAAGCAATGACATCAAGTTTTTATGATGCAAACTAGACTGACCAAGGATAGGCCTAGTTGGGGGGAAGTATGTGTGATGTTTGTATGCAAGATTTGGTTCAGAATTATTTGATGACCCAATAAAGACAAGAAGGCTCTGAGGCAGGTAACATATTTGTAACTTATGTGCAGGATTATGTGGATCTCTTTTCTTTTCTTTTTTTGATGAAGTTTATGTAGATTTATTTGGTGATAGTAAACTCAATCATTTTCTCTGTCACTGCTTATGTAACACATAAGACCAGCCAATAAATCTCCTTTCCCATCTAATCCATCACATATTAGGGAGGCATTTACCAACAATGAATAGCTTAGTATAAAGTTAACAGTGTTCAGTGACAATCCTTTTGATATTTAAACTTGGTGTAAGAAGTAAACCTGTCAAGCCGATAAAGGGGTTCATCTATAAATAAAATGTGTGGTCTCATAACAAGTTCCTGGCAATACTGACACGCCTTCTCTCGCCACTTGAAGACCTTTCATGTAGCAGTGTCCACCTATAAGTTTATTAGCATAATCTCCCAGTGACATAGAATCAATAGCATCCTCCACCACACTCCTTTTCTGACAAAGAAAACCAGGAAGCTGAAGCAATGCTGAGTAGTAGAGGAATTCACGCACTGTCAACGTTCCAATAAGAGTAGTTTCTCTGTCAACAAATCCCTGCAGGCAAAAAAATTCCATATCAAAAGGCAGAGCTCATGATAAAAGAATAGTCAAGTTCCTCATCTCTTAAAATCAAACTGAATGAAGTAATATTATTCTCTCTTTCCTTAATAAGACTGCAATAAATTTTCATTAAGCCACCAACCGTCACATTTACGCGTTATTGTTTGGGTTATGTATTGAGAGGAGTGAAGACCTGAGTAGTTTCTAGTATAATGTGCTTTTTATACACCCGTGAACAAGAAGGGCTGGCAGTTGTGATAAAAAGAACTTTCATTAAGTTCTTGTAATTTCTCACATTTGCCCTCGTGGAACTCACAAAAATAATATTGATCTTCATTTTTGAGGTACAGTGAAGGAATAAAGCACCCTTTTATATAGTAAGTAAAGAAAGGGGTTGGTAAAAAACAAAACTAAATAGGAATGGTATTCCCTATTGCATAGAAGGATGCGTACACTTTGTTCAATGCATTCAACATAAAATTAAGCAAGTCTTAAAGATAGATTCTAGAAACTAGGTTTAGAAAACGTAAGTTTTTGGCTGTTGTACTTGCTCCTTTTCAGGGCAGATTCAGGCCAAATTCCACTTCCTCTTGGAGGTCAATTTTGACATCTAAATAATTGTAAGACTTGGTCAGAAGATCTTCCATGGGATGGAGATTTTTCCATCATAAGACGATTATTGCTAATTGAAGTCCATTAAGCTTGTCTTAAAACTTCTTTGTTTGAGATCTTGTCCTGGTCTTTTTGGAGCTTCCAAAACTTCATCCTTGTATTTTAATGACGTTGAATTGCCATGGATGGCATCACACCCTCCAAATGTCTAGCCTCGAGTGTGTGGGGATTTGAGTCTCACATTGGTTGAAGGTTGGTTGTAGCCTCTTTATATGGTTTGGACAATCCTCACTCGATGAGCTAGTTTTTAAGGTCAAGTTCAGGCTAAGGTCAATATTTTTGAACAAATCCAAATTGAGCATTGTAGTCAGAACACCATAGAGTTGCTTAAGGGATTAGCTATATTGGTGATGGCTACTCTTCCTGTGTAACAAGTTGCAGGATGCTAATTTTAATCACTAAATGTTTGTGGCTCCAATTGCCTCCATTGGGGTCAGAAAAATATAGTATATGCCATATGGGCTTTACAGTTCCCATAGAGTGAAATTAAAGACTGAATATCCCTGTTTTTCTCGATACTAATAAACTCCCTATAAGTTTTGAGTGAAACTAAAGATTGAATATCCCTTTTTCTCTGGATGCTAATAAACTCCTGAGAATTACTCCTCTCCTTCTTTCCACCTCTTTTTCAGATGGACTTCTTCAGTAGGTTTGAGATCAATACTTGAATAAGAAATATGCACCTTAACAAAACTGAAGGAGCAGAGAAATGCACCTTAAATATTTAATTTCTCAGTTTTGGATGGAGTTAGTACAAGTCCAAATTTTTCTACTATATGATAAATTAAATAGTAATTCTATATTTTTCCTGTAATACCTCCTCCATTTAAGAGGTCGCATTCATGAGAGGTGAATCAAAATGGTAACTCTATAATGATATTTAGAACATGTTGTAAAATGTAAACCATTTAAATAATCACATTTTATTTTTCCTTCAACTTCCATTTCTTGATCTTTTATTATCTTCCATGCATGTTCACAGTCTTAATTTTTAAACAGCAAAGCAAGTAAATCGCACAAATACACTGTAAAAGTTCATGTCAGATAGTTTCCACACAGGATATTAAAGAAAAATAGCCATGGACAACATTTTGCCTACTATGAACAGCAACTCAACTACAAAGTTAAAAAGCATAGACTTACATAGGAGCCATAAGGCATGCACATTTTCGTCCCATTTACAAAAACCTCACCATACATTCTGGCTGAATCAGGCAACCTTCCTAAGGAAGAGAAACAAAAATGGGTTATGAACGATTCATACAGATTGATACGCAATCCAATAGACGTTTCCCTATAGAACACAAACCTGAAAGGGCTCTCAAGAGCGTTGATTTCCCTGACTTGGCAGGTCCCATAATTACAGTCATTGTACCAGGTAATGCATAACCATTCGAACTCTTGACCACCTTATCAGAGTATTTCCGTTTTCCCTTTATTGTAACTGTCAAATCCTTCCAGGCAATAGATGCGCCAGCAATTTTCCTTGTAATAACTGCCCCATCTGGTAAAGGTGGAGACGGCAACGAACCACTGTTAAGCTTTGACAGGGAAGGGAGGCTGGTGTAGTTGCAGCATTGATGGAATCACCTCCTTCGTCCACTCTGACTTCAATATCCGTGTCTTCCCAATCAGGTGAATCTTCAAATGAAATTGGTTGTCTAAGTGAACCAGGTTTCCTCAAGTAGAAGAAATTACTTGATGGCACCCTACTCGCTGGACTACTTGCCGAAGAAAGCGAAGACCTATAATGATCCGATTGGGACTGTATTTCTTCCATTTCTTTTCAGTTTCTCAATTCTGCTCAACTATTCTGAAATGGCACACTGAACTGCAAGTTGATACGTAGGGGAGAAAAACTGCAAGTGTTTTCTGACAAGATTTTCAAAACTTCTTTCAATTCCTTGACAGAGTCACAAGCAACTACTCTGTAAATATCAGTTACAAATCACTGAAAAAACGAAAAATGAAGAAGAAGTTACAACAATAGTAGAAGAAACCACATTCAAACAACTTTAAGCATCAAAAGGGCTTTCGTATAGACTCTTATGCATCAAATGGAACCAATAGCTGGTTGTGAAACAAGAACCATTTCAAATTTATATCAATCAATTCATCACCATGCCTCCATCCCAAATTAGTTGCAGACTTGCATCAGCTATATGAATCTTCTATATTCATTCCGCTCTATTTGAAACAATTTCATTTCTAATACTTCAATTTGTTTTGAAAAGATAAAAAGGGTATTCTTTAAAACTAGAAGTTCTCTTAATATCCATTATCATACGCTAACATATAAGTTTCTAACCCCATTAGAAGAAAACTTTCAGCAAAAACAGGACCTAGTGTAAGTTTAAGAAAAAATGATCAAACTTTAAACCTGAAGTGTCACTTTTTAGTGAGTTCTATACCTAGACTATCAGGCGTTTGTGATTCCTACCTGAATTATCACCAACTATTTATCAAACACACCTCGAAGCTAACTAGATCAACTGTTTTGACTACAAACTCGCCAAAAGGCACGTGACAACTTAATTTGCCCATAAATTTCATCCACATGGCAGTTGACTCATTAATTTCAAAGAGTATTTTGATAAATAGTTAATAATAGTTCACGTAGGAAACACGGACAGTTCAGCCAGAAAACTCACAAAAACGTGATACTTAAGGTGTGTTTCTGATTATTATCTCTTAAATTTTTTTAAAAAATTCCAATTATTTCCTTTAATTATCTGTGTGGAGAGCCATTTGGCACCATTTTTAAATTAAAAAAAAGAGAGTGCACACCACGCACCATTAGATACTAGTCAAGGTATGTTTTCAATAAATAATTGGTGACGTTTAGGTAGAAAACGCAAACACATGATAGTTCAAACCACGAAAATCGCAAAAAATATATATGATATTTAGGTATATTTTCGAAAAGAAAAATCAGGAATAGTAACTAGATATAGTGAATCAAATGAGTTGAAGAATACCTATAAATATTTTTAACCCAGAAATATTCCCATAGAAAAAAGAATCTTTTTTTTATCTTTTCAAGAGAAATGCTATAAACTTAATTTCATCTATTTGAATCAAACATCAAGCACCAAACTTTTTAGCTCTAGCCAACACTTACCAATGTTTTCTCAGCAAACAAAAAACTCTCAACTCTCCTAACCCAAAAAGCTCACCCACAAAAGCAGAAACAAAAACAAACTCAAAACAGAATTATTATTTTTAACCAAAAATAAATAAATTACGGATTACAAGTTGGTAAATCAAACATTAGCGAATAATGTAAGTTCAGATAGTCAATCAATCGAGCAGCTACTAAAATTCCCCCTAAAACAAGAGATTCAAGCATACTAGTAGTTCAATTAAACTAGTGCAAAACAATTGGAGCAGCGGAAAAGATCACCCAATCCAAATGGCGAAAAAACTATGACAGAGATTGATTTGAGCATCGACAATAGCAAAAAAGAGAAGCTACCATTAGGTATAAGAAAGAAAGAACACAAACCTGGATCTGAATTCTGAACACTGAAGAGAAAAGAGAAGAGAGAGATGAAGAATACTTTAGAGAGAGAGAGAGTGTAAAGACTGCTGCTCACTGAAACACTGAAATAGAGCAAGTGTTGTCTTTACTCTTTCAGACTTAGACATGGAATCATTTTAGCCCCTTTTTTTCTGGGTTCAAAAATTTAGCACCACCTTTTTTTTTTTTTCGGTGTTGAGACTCGATTAAATTTAAATTTAAAATAGAGGAAAGTACTTATCAGTTCATCATAAATTTAAGATTACATTAATTTATTGACAAGTGATGATTTTATTGTATTGCATTGATTACAAAGGGTAATATTATTGAATCGGGTTCCTTTTAACTTGTCATAATTTTCTTTTTAAGATTCGATCATTATGAATTTTGATTAACATATGTATATATATTTCATTATATTGATATGAGAAAAAAGTTATAATTTATAATATTTTTTATATATTTTTGAATCTCTTACTAAAATGTGATCTTATTTAATTTTAAACGTTAGTTAAATTGGTATCAATCGCAACAACAATCGAAAAATACGAGGAAGTACTTTGATTTATGTAATACCTTAATTATTCACTTATGCTAGACTAAAGGGATATTGAATATAGTGTATCAATAATATTGAGATTAGTTATATAAAATTAATTATGTGATCAGTTATGTGATTTATTGTATTAAATATTTTGTACCAAATATTAAATGAATATGGTGGGCTAGAATAAGAACAATACTTAACATAATGTATTAGAATAAGAATAATACCCTCTATTATTAATTTCATTGAATAGGATGTAGTTATTATTAAGATTATTTTTTTAAAAAAAATTGCAAATTATTGCATTTTGCTTAACCTGTATTGGGAATGTTGATGATATTATTCTGATAATTGTGTTATTCAACAACACTAACCTTTTTTTTCCCTCTGAAAAGAAAAAGATAGCTCTAGAATTTGAATTATGTTGAGTGGAATCTAAGTATCTTTATTAATAAGATTAATGATAATTATAATTACAACCCTTTGTATTATCATAATTAAAGAAATGCTTAGTGGTCTATTAACACTATACTTTTTGTTTTCTTTGTTTTTCCAGCTTGCACCATTCATGATTAAGACATGTTTAGACAAATGCCACCTTAACATTTGTAAAAGGAGAAATATTATACTATTGTCAAAAGGGTGTCTTTTGTCCCTACCCCGGGATCTTTTCGTTCTAATACTTTATTCGAGAGTTATTGATATTTATCAAATACAATTTTTTTTGATGAAATATTATTGAATTAATGAGAAAGATTTTTGTCAAGATGAAATGAAAATTGGAACCCGTACTCACCACACTTTCAAGTTTCATCCTTTTATTTCTTCTTAAAAAAATTCTTAGAATATTATGTTTGAGTCAATTTATACCTACTTTAATTATTTTGTTGAATTTGCTCCCTCCATCTTAATGTATGTTGTTATATTTGAGCGCGATAATTAAGAACAATATACATATTTATGAAATTTATGGTTTCAAATAAATTTTAAAATATTGTGCGACTATAAACTACTTTTTTTCTTCGTCTATTTTTTACTTATAATGTTTTTTTAATGTCTTTAAGAAAAAAATAATTGAATAATTTGATTGAATTGCCCCTATTTTGTCTTTTGTCAATTTAATGATACATATCGTTTCACCATATTAATTCTAAAATAGCAACCCCCGATATTCATAACAAGTAGTAAAATGGATCACAAAAAAGTATCTCAATAAAGATAAAATTGAATTTTAAAATTAAATACTAAAAAATAATAATTTTTTTTATACAAACTAACAAAAAGAAAAGGCATGTCATGTAATTTTCCATTGAGTATAAATTTTTTATCTACTAAAATTTTATTAGATTAAAAAACATTACATAATACTAATATTTTTGTATTTGTAGAAATTTAAGCTTTAACATCTCATAATTGTTTATTTTCTTAAATGTACGATATTAGCATTAAATTTTACTACTCTAAATTCGCATACACAAAATCTATTTAAGAGATAAACACTCCTTAATATAATTTTATTTTCATATTCGAGATTCAAAATCTCATAATTTTCACCGTCTTACCATTCTGTTGTGTTTTTTTTTTTTTTTTTTTTTTTTTTTGGTCTGGAATATATATTTCCATAAAAATTTATGGGTCCAAAGAGGTAAAAATGAAACTTAAAAGGGAAATAGGCTGATGATTGTTTGCTTCCTTTTTTATATTTTGGTTTTACTTTAGAAGATCAAATTGCCTTTAATTGGACATAAATTAAAGTGAATAGAAACCTTTATTTCAAACTTATTTAGCAACTTAATTAGTTCTAGCATATTTAATGCCCGTTTAGTTATCATTTCAAAAGTTATATCTTGGTTGCTTCCCCTTTTTAATTATTATTTCATATTTATTTGATTTATGTGGCTAACTTTTAGTTTTTAAGAATATCTTCATTTAAGTTTAATTGAAAATTTGCGCATGAAATCTATTTTTTTATATAAAATTTATATATTTATAAACTATATAAAAAGTATTATAAGTAATAATAATTAATAATTCAAAATATTAAAAAAAATTATAATAAAAAATAAATTCGTTTGAGTTTCAAAATTTAAAAAGTGTCACATAAAATTAGAGAAGTAATAATTATTACTCATTTTCCTTCTCCTTTTCATTTCCCTATCATAGCTAGTATAGCTTGAGTTTGAAGTTACCTTAGCTTTATTGGAAAATGTAAGAAAATGATGAACCCATATGTCAATGTCAGAGACGTAATTTTATCTAAGAAAATTTTAATCCAAAAATAGTTTTGCATTATATATTGTTGTTGAATGTGTCATAAATTGCATTAAATAAATTGAGAAATAAAACAGTTAGGTTAATTAGAATGAATATCTCACACTCTTTAAGAAATATCATATCACTCCAAATAATATACATTAATCTAGCAGTCAGGGTGGAGTTATAGCCATCTCAGAGTGTTCAGTTGGCGACCCTTTGTCAAAAAATTACGTTATATATATATGTCAAATTTTGCATTTAAAGGATATATGTTTAAAGATTAAAGTTGGACACTTTTGACAAAAAATAAGCCTTTGGCGTATTGGTAATAGGTGTCCATTTGAATCAAGAAGTTTCAGGTATGACCTCCAAATAACACAATTTTATTTTAATAGTCACACGCCATTTTGAAAAGTCCGAAGCTTCGAATCCACCATTCCACCATTATAATAAAAAAAAATCATTATTTATAAGTTTAGAATTATTCCATGCATATTAAGTAACAAAGCAATGAGATAATTATATTGAAGAACATGGAGATGATAAATAATTACATAAGTTACACTAAAAATATGATCATCTTCTTATCGATCAGAAGAGGATTTATAATTTAAAAATTTTAAACTTCTAAAATAATCTCAAATTAATAAATAGTAATATAAATCAAATTTACACAAAACTTACTGATTTCAATAAATTCATACTCACAAGTCACGTCGTCTTAATTTATGTGGCGCTTTTCAAATTTTGAGATTCGAACAATTTTATCTTTGACGTATGTTTTTCATAGATCTTTTTAAGCATTTTGAATAATCAATTATTGTAGTGATAGTTTTACGTAATTTACAAATATATAAATTTCATTTCAAAAGAATTTGAAAGATCTCTCTATAAAATCTCAATCAAACTTAAATTATTTGACTCTCGAAAAATAAAAAATGTCACATCAATTTGGACAAATAAAGCATATTATATGCTAACTCTGCCTCGAATTCAGATTACATGAAAGCTTAGTTGTTAGTCCTAGTAATTAGTTTTATAAATCTAATCACCCAATGGTATATGTTGCATGTATTTATTGTTTTGTTCCTCTTGTACTTTAGTTTGATGCACTTAAGTTAAGGTTCTATTTGAAATTGTCTTTCTACCTTTTCTAGACAATAATAAGATTTGTGT